>JASCZW010005290.1:0-285048 GCA_034211315.2 Aedes japonicus | reverse complement strand
CAGTTCCACCTGGATCGGGTTTCAAGATTGGGTTGGCTTGTTGTGTGTTAAACTTCGTTGTGTTTGCCATTATTTGTAATTCGTATCCGTTTGAAGTGTGCACTGACAGTTGTTCCAGGTATAACTGGTTCCAATCTAGGTTTAAAAACGAATTAGCTATTAAAGACCTTAGGCAAATCCATTATGCCCTTTGATTGTTGTTTCTTGTACATATTCTCCCATGCAGGGTTTGAAGATATATTAGGCCATATGAATAAAAACGAGTAATTACTCACAAGCAAACCAGTTTGAGTAAAGTAAACTGTTTGAGCATTTGCTCAAATTCGTATGAATAAAGTTTCACTTTTCTCGGAGTAAGTTCGAATTGCGAATATAGCATTTGCTCCGTCAAAACAAATTTCTCTGCTTTTCTTAGGTACACGCAGAAAAAAATACCGTCATAACAAACATATCCCAGGTGAATCCAAACATAGGGTATGTGTCCTTGACTCAGCCTATTATGCAACCATCGATTACATTTTTGATTATAACTCTTAAAGTTTTCAAGCTGAAGGCGAGATTCAACTAGTTCTACACTTGCTAAGATATGTTTGATAAGACATTTGGTAGTTTGTATCACGAAAAGTTACACAACTCTTTTTGTAAAGTTAGAAACTTTCAAGGGATACGGATTTAATGTCGGTCTACAGGCACCAAATTGGGTCTATTCAAGGATGCAACTTCGTCCCATTCGATGGATTTATTACTAAATGCAGTCTTTGTACGGTTTTTTTTCTTATTCTATGAATTAAGGCATTGCCAGCTGTATTCGCTTTACTTAACACAAAATTTCACAAAACAAACTTAAGTAAAACTGCCTCGAAACACTTAAATGATGTTCATATATGATTTATCAGCCATTCAATAATGAAAACACTATAATTCACTATACAACGACTTAGTTCCTTCGGTTTGTGTTTAGATGAGCCACTTGAATATAAGCAACCACAAACACATGCATTTCCACTTGAAATTTTACCAATAACAACCTTTTTACTAAGTTATTGATACAACAGGCCATAGTTGGGAATATAGAAAATAATATGTTCCCTACATTGGGTCTATGGTTTCCTTGTAAAATAATTATTGTTTTAGCTATGTGAACAGTAAGTATGTAACATTTAACTATTTTCTGCACATCCAGACTGCATTACTTGCTTTATCGAGTCAATTAAGCCAAATTTAGATCACTTGAAGATCGTATAGATCATCTGTTCAGCATAACCAGTGAAATCATGATGCCCCAAATGTTCAAGAAATCGAAAATTACGTGAAAGTGAGCAACTATAAGTTGATTAATATTGTCTTAATTGCTTCGGATTACATCGATCATTCTTATAACAACATGATTTGGTTAATTATTGCTGAATTAATGACTTATTTGGTACACAGGCCGAATGAAGGAGCTAGGCTAACATTTCATCCCCTTACCCTAAATCAATCTTATTCTGGCCGTAAACATAAACTTGCTTTATTTCAAACATGTTTTATGTTTAAAACCAAGAATCATTGATGTTTGAAATAAAAATCATGTTATATTTATTTTAAACATATTAATGATAAGAATGGACGCAAATTTATTTGGAACAAGAATAAATTATTATTGTTTTAAGAAAATATTTAGATTATTTTGTTGCGTTCCAAAGTTTATTTATTCTATGCATCGGAGTTAGCTTAATTCTGGTTGTGGCTTGAATGCCAACAGGTTCCAAGAACCGAGCAAAATATCTACCGATTAATGTGATGATCGGCTCATGTTGCAACGGCGAATGTTGCCTCGGCCACACATTCTTGAGAGGAAAGGACACGTTAAAATTCCCGATGAATGTATTGTTGAAATTAACATGCTTTGAATTTGACTCAAACATTTTTATTTTTGTTCTAAACATGCTTTCTATTTCCTTTAAATAATTTTTATGTTTCAAGTTGAATATCGACAGTTTTAATTTAAATGGAAATTTGTATCCGTCCAGAAAAAAGGATTGTGGATAAACAAAAAAATTATCTGAAATATCAATACGGGAAGATGTCTGACGATTCCTTCAACGAGGAGTATCTGGAGGATGAACAGAATCAATAGTCTATTTTATTTACCATGGAGGATAGTTGCCATGGTGAGGATAGTGAAAATGGAAATCAGAATGCAATGGGCAGCGAAACTACCGGCAAAAAAAAACTGCTGATGATGCGAAGTTTGTGTATATTCTGGCTTCCTTTGCAAAACTCTACAGGAAAAATCTCAAACGCCGTCAGCGAAACAGAAAAATACATGTCCGTTCAGCAAGTGACGATAAAAATTAACAGCATGACGCAAAGTAAAGTCGGACCGGAAGCAGATTGTAAACCGAAAAATTGTTCTGAACGAATTGGAAAGAAAGTTTTTCCAGTTGATGGAAGGCTATGACTGTTCTATGAACATTTTTTCAGCTTTTCTGTTTTGTTGTAAATTTAACAATGTTGTGTAAATCAAACCATGCAAATAAATCGTTTCCACAAAAATATTTATTTACTTGGAATCCAAGGTCACCAAAAACACTTCATCCTTTGTATATTTGATAATGTTTAGTTGTTCAGAATCATCTTCCAACAATGTTTGAGCAACAAAGTTCACATTTTCTTGAAAAAACCGCCCGCATAATCATAAACCATTCCTGGACCATTTTATATAATGGTGATGACCGTTTCCTTTATTGTTACGACATTTACTCTTATATTTGACAACTATAAACTAACAATCTCCTCTAATGTTTTAATAATATATCAGATAATAAAAAGTCATATAACAAAATGCTGAATAGGCGATTAAGTTTAATTACCATAAACAGTAAGGGAACGTCCATTAATTACGTCACGCAAAAAATGACTTTTTGTTACCCCCCCCCTTGTCACGTTTTTGTATGGAACTTCAAATTTTTTGTATGGATCGTCACGTTTTCTCAAACCCCCCTCCCCCTACTGCGTGACGTAATTAATGGACCTTCCCTAATTTTCAAAAACAACATTTTTGCTGTGCTCTATGCTATAAAGTTGTTATATAATCCAAACCAATTGCAGACATTTAAAAAAGTTTCAATGACAATATGGCATACATTAACAATATGTGTTAATGTAGAGGTTATATAGCGAAGGAGATTAAACTATTCAGTAACAATAACATAAAATGTGATAATATATCTTACATTCCAATTATAGTTTTGACAGTATAGCAAATTGTTTTTTGTTATGCGGAAGCATTAGCGGAACTAGACAATTAGTCTGGAGGGGGCCTTCCCCGAAGATTTTTTTCGATTATAGAAATATTGAGAAGAGCGAAGAAAGTAGCGTAATTGTTGGGGACAGGTTATTTTAATTGATAAATCAAAACAAGTTTAATCGAATAATTAGGTCTATTCTGCGCCTCGATGAGTTGAGATGTCTTAAAAGAATCGAGTGTGGTGATGGTGAATATAAGCCTCGTATTATTCCGTGTGGATCACATTGAGAATGGACTCACACGAGGTTACTGTAGTTACCTTACTCGATTCTTTCAAGGGATCTCCACTAACCGAGGCACAGAATAGACCTGACTCTATATAGAGTCAAGTTTGAACTGAATATATTAAAACTTCAAAGAACAACATTGAGTCAATGAACATTTTAAATTAATATTAAAATTTAGATTAATTTGGATAACGCGTTTAAAATCTTCAAAATTTTGTCGGTAGATACTCCTTCACAACTTCCTTCAGCTTCTTAACGTTTCTCTATAATGTTGCTATTGCTCTTCAATTGCCTTTAAACGTTTTTCGTGTACATTTCTAGATG
Source organism: Aedes japonicus (assembly GCA_034211315.2). Lineage (NCBI taxonomy): Eukaryota > Metazoa > Arthropoda > Insecta > Diptera > Culicidae > Aedes > Aedes japonicus. The sequence continues at coordinate 281,205 of JASCZW010005290.1, read as the reverse complement.
ACAACGGTTGCTTGTGAAGTAAATATTTTTCGAAGCATTCCTTATGCAATGTAGTATCGTCATGAGCTTTTATTTTCTCGCCTAGTTTTCTCCAATTATTGAAAATAGTGCAAATAAATTTTTCATTTTGTTTTCGCAAAGCCTTTGCGCAAAAAAAGCAGCAAACATAGCAGAACACTTTATCATTGCTACGACTGTATTCCAACGTAGATGAGAACGACCGTTTTCCGATGAAGCTGATGGAGTTGCTAGTTGAGGAAGAACACTAGCGTTGCTTTCAACAGTTCCGGAATTATCAACGTTAGATGATTGGAATCTAAATTCTTGGTGTTCTGAAAGAACAGTGGAGAAGTAAATATGTTGTCAATATAATTTCGGTCCTTTGGTTTTTGTATGACAAGTGATATTTTCAAATTGAGCGTTTTGATATGCAGCTATAAGCTTAAAGTTGCTCCTTACAAAAAACTCTGAAAATATCTAGGGTATGATGTTGTCCTTAATACCCGTGGTCAGGGTTTCCAATATATTTTTTTACAAAATAACTATTAAAATGATGTAAAAAATGGAAAAAACCTGGAACCTGTTCCACGATTATGTTTTCTTGAAAAAAAAAACAAATATCTGAAGTATTAGGATATACCTACCTATCTCTTAATTTTTTCATATTTCATTTTGTTCGTTTGTCAAGATTGTACGGAGCTCTGTAAATCAATTGTTAGATAAAATGAAAATGCAATCTTTCTAAACATAGCAGTTTTACTTCTCGAATTATACTAACTGAATTTATCTGCAGTAAAAATATCACTGAATAAAAAGAACAGGTAACAGTAACAGTAGTTAAAAAAAACAGTGGGTAACATCCACACCTCTCACGCCAAAGTCACGAGTTCAAATCTCACCCCGGACAAAGTTACGAAACATACCCAAAAGTTATTTGAGCGACTACGACGGGAGATGAACCAGCCCAGGGCTGAAAATCTTGATAATAAAGGAATTAAAAAAAAACAGTAATTTAATAATTCAAAGATTATTTTTCGGTTTCTACAATGTGGATATTTTAAAGCCATTCAATGGAATTCAATTTAAGTTTCTTATTGAATAATTCTTTGAAAGATCTGTGAGCAAATCATCAACCAAGTTTGTTTTAAAGTGGAATACTATGAACAATACAATGAAAATTTATAAGTTATATCGAGCTAAATTTCTAAGGAGAGTTAAAAAATTTTGAAGGAGATTTCCGAGGTTTATTTCATCAAAACCTATTGAGAACATCACGGCAGTTCGAAAGAAATATCCATGGGGAATTTGAGGTTAAACTTAGGATTTTGTTTGAGATTGATAGTATTCTAGGGCATCGAAATTCCATGGAAATTTTTCGAAATTTTATGAAGGTATAGCAAAAGAGATTAACAACTACAGTTTAGGGAAAATAACAAATGCACCCTTTTGAATTTTTAAATTTTCAAGTACAGTCTACATAATGGCATCAGATTTGCCTTGTTAGAAGGTTTGGCCAAAAATTAGTTTTTAAATAATTTTAAATTGAAAAGTTGAACAAGAATGAGTTCTTTGGCAAAATATTTATTCTTTTGAAATAAACTAATTTGAAAAAGAAAATAAATGGTTATAAAATTTTCAAACATTGGTGAGTAAATAAAGTTTTCAAGTATGGTGGTAATTCTAAAGACTTTGAAGCACAGTTTATAAATTCAACACAGTTTGAAATTCAGGTTACTTCTATTGTCTAGACATAGAGAGTGTCAAATATGACTGTTTTGTATGAAAAACTGTAGATGTATTGATTATATTGGCCACCACTGTTTACTAGGAACTATTTCAGCCAAAAATAGAACCTTTTGATTGAAAATCAAATCCTTTAAAGAAATCTTAAGTATAAATGTTAGACAACAATTTTGATAAAATCTGACATACAGACCCATTATGCAATCTATATCGACTACTACTGGTACTGAAGTCAACCTCAATAAATGTTATGATTTCAGAAATTTACCTGATTACATGTTTACCTTACTTCTAACCCAAGTAACAAATTCAATTTTAAGGTACACTTGAAGAAGTTTTCAAGACTCATTTGATAAAACCACGCATAAAGCTAGATATTCTACATAACATCGATAAAACAGCCATAAAACCCTCTTATGTTCCAAAAGGCCCATACAACAGGAGGTTCTCAAGACTATTTCCCAAGGTTCGCTTAAAACTTGATAGTTTTATCGGTGCATACTTGTAATGACATTCAAGACATACTTAAAACTATGATAAAACTACCACAAGTTTTGATAGTTTTATAATTTTCCTCTTTAAGAATACTTCCAGTCTGTCACAAATATGCTTCGAAGATTCCGTTCTGCTAAATGGGGACTTTTTTTTTGTTTATAGTTGAGTAAAAGCTACTATATTTCTCTTCCAAAGTGGATACGTATGTAAATTAATTGTCAAGGTGACCATAAATGCATCTCCTTTTTGCCTGCGTTTGATGAATTTTTCATGCGACATTCAGTTTATTGGTGTTTCATAACATAAAAGTTCGAAAATTCTAATGCGCCTCTGAATTATTGCTAGAACACTGACTTATTTAAAAAATAAAACAAATAGTAGAAAATTTAACTATTAGGTGAAAAGGCTGATAAATTGTTAGATCTTGAATAAATTGTGTCTACAATCCATTTTATGTTTCAAAATGTATTTTAAACAGCATTGTTTGTTCGTACCATTGGAAAAATTAGAGTTTTGTTGCATACTTATGAAAATGACTACCATTCCGAGGGAATCCAGAATAGCCACGCTTGCCATTTTTTCAATGGTTTTATCGAAAACTATCATAAAACGCAAACAAAACTTATATTGCTTGCACAAGAGTAACAGATTTTTTGAGGAGCGCGATAAGTTCATATTTATTTTTCTGTTCTTGAAAACGATAAGTTACGTTTGAATAAAACTTGTTTGAATTGCTAAAGGTAAACAATTCTTTCATAATATAGCCATAAGATCAGTGTGAAAAAGGCACATCATAAACAAAGAAAATGTGAACGTGCAAATCAAAAGTGCCTATGCATAATTGTTTTTCCTAGTCATAATTATAGCTTATAATTTATTGTTTTTATTCACCAGCGGAAGTTGATAAAAAAAATTAACTTGAATATGCTGACAATGGTTTTGGGAATAATAACAGATAGTATTATTGCCTCTATGGCGGAAACATCTGTTGAGCGAAACATGATTTTTCCTCTTGATCTATATGCTTAACCTAACGTCGGAAGAAGTGCGCTGTGTAGTAGATCACTGAGCGATTCCAGCGCACTACTACCGACTTTAGATTTAACGGTGGTGGAAATACGATAACGCATTGCGATAACGCACTACCTGGGACGTTAGGTTTATCAAGAGTTATGTTTTTCGGTTTTCAACTGCCGACACATTGACCATTTAATTTGATTCGTTACAAAAAATAGGACGCTTAACGCATAGACCCTTCTGATAAGTCTCAGTAGGCTGCAAAACCAATGGAATCTAGCGATGGTAAAAAAAATATTGGTCGTTGATGGCTGATATGAAGGAGTACTCAATATATTGGATAGGTTTTTATTGAATTTCCACTTGAACGATCTACTATTTTATATTTTCTTTCACCTATGGGCGTCCATCGTCCAGTTTGTTTACTATTCACATAATGTTCTTTCTCAAGAGTATGTGCTCTTATTCGAAATCAAATGGTTCTAAGAGCGTTTTATGGCAGCATTTTCAAGATACATTTATCTTAAAGAAGAATGTCATATAAACTTTTTCAAAACTTTTATCAGGTTTTATGAAAGTTGCGAAACGATGTATTGAGAGGGGAATCAAGTATCTTAAAAAATTACTTATAAGGTGAATTACACTTATAAATGATGTAGTTTTATGGAGGTTTCTTCAAGTGTTCTTTAATCACTCCTAAGAACTGTTAATCAATTACAATCACCTTAACTTGGAAAATGCCCTGATAAAACCAGATGATCTCCATAATGCTTTTATAAAACCACCATAGAACATGAATAAAACCAATTTGCATTTGAATTGTTACTTGGGAAAGCTACATTTTAGAAAATATTATCGTTAATGAATAAACTTCTATCTCCATATTTTGCTTATGGACATTCGTTAGCTTCGAAACTTTTAATCAATGTGGGAGTCTATACTCTACTAAATTGTTCGTACAAGAGAAAATAATACCGTGAATTCTAAAATGCGCTTATAAACAAAACTCATTATTGTAAAACCTTTTTGAATAATAAAATTAAAATACGTACACAGAAAAGTGTTTCAAATCTTATGTTTCAACATAACAGGCTCTACATTTAACTGTCGCTATTATTTTAGTTATGGGTCTAGTGGTTTTAATATTAATAGAATTGAATTATTAGAACTAAGAATTGTTTAGGGCACAGGCGTTGGGCTTTTTTTAAGCAGTGTTTCGAAGCAAACGCATTTAAAAAAAAATTAATAGTGTATATATTCAATGATTGGGTTTCCGCCAAAACATGATGTTAAGAGGATCAGCTACGACATCTTACCGGGTTTCTCTGCGAGGTTGTTAAGTAAACAACGACGAGAAAAACCACTACTGGTAAAAATGAGAAGTTGTGTTTTCAAAAACCTCTAATTGGAATTTGGCTTCCATCACATGTGGTCTTTAGGGAGTGTAAAAACAGAGATTTCACATCGCAAGAACCATAATGTGCATTTGACGGTATTGGAGCACGATCAAGCACGTTTGTTTCTAAATACTGCCTAACAAAAACCGTATGCTCAATTTCAAACTAATTCTATTCAATTACATAACCTGCCGAGCGCTTTAGGACCTATCGATACTTTCTCTTCACATCTTTGGTTCTAGCAAATGGAAGTAATGTTGATATATCGGAATTCTCATGGATCTAATGGTCGTTAACTATGGTTTTCTTGATATATGTACCGAATTTTTATCCTATAAGGTACAGTGGGATATAATAAAAGTGTGGGGAAGAGGGTATGTGCACTTTACTCCTTCAGAAATAGTAACTCGTTCAAACAATTTCTGGAGAAAGCAAAGTACAAAAACAAAAAAAAACCTACAATTCGTTAGAAATTATGAATAGTGTTTCATTTCAAATTAGAAATATATTAGGAAAAAATCCTGGGGGGGGGCCTGGCCCCCTAGGCACCCCCAGTAGTTACGCCAATGTGCGGAAGTAGAGTTGCTTGAAGTTATCATCGTCTCCTTCTCGTCATGTTTTATGAACTTTCATTGAACGATCAAAACCTTGATAAACACTTTTGCATCAACTACCATTGGAAATGATAAATAAACAAAATCTCCCACGTACACTCAGTAGCAAAAAAAAAAACCGAGCAAAATTTTGCTTCCAAATAACGCAATGTTCAACCTTCTGTAACTTTGCCAATTATCAATATTTCTGGCTGAAAATTGGACAACACTATAATCGATGTATTGACCTTATATGACAGAAATACGGATTTTTGAAATTGGTATGACCATAAATGACTTTTTAAATATATGTTACGATAACTTCAAGTTTATAAATTTTATCAACATGAAATTTTTGTCATATAATGTCTATACATTGATTATAGTGTTGTCAAATTTTCAGCCAGAAATATTGATAATTGGCAAAGTAACAGAAGGTTGAACATGGTGTTATTTGAAGGCAAAATTTTGCTCGGCTTTTTTTTGCTACTGAGTGTACATTTCATGTTGTTCCTTCCACGAAACACACGATTCTGTTAGTTTGATTTCAACTGAGTATGCTCAACGGGTGACTTAAGATTTTGTGAGCATTTACTCAGATTATACTTTTTATTCATATGGATTTGGATGTTCGAAAAGTAAATACTCAAATTCTTGCTTTTGTCATATCAATGTGAGTAAATGCTCAAGTAAAAGGTTTGACGTACGCATTTGAGCAAAGTAAAAGCTTTTACTCACTTTATTCATATGACCTATTGTGTCGCTGGCACTAAATTGAATTACGGAAGTGCTGACTTCCGACTTCCGAACTTTCTTCCGACATCTATGTCAGTCTGAAATATGACAGATGTGTCATTTCAATTTATTGTTTGGTGTGTCAGGAACAAGAAGGTAATCCAACGATGTGATACTTTTCCTACGTAAAATATCAAAACAAATGCTGTTTGCACAGATTTGCCAATAACCATCCGAAATAATGTTGGACAGTTTCTGAACCGAAGAAACCTTCAACCGTTAGAAGTTCTTCTTCAAATACTTTCGTAAGTTTGCCTTGAAGAACAGAGAGGTGTGAAGATATCCGGGAGTGTATTCTGTGTGGATCCTAGACGATGCCAGAATCAACTGTGCAAACACAAAACGATACTTAACGATATTTTTACCGGTATATTGCCCTTTCTTCAACCCTATTGATGCTATATTTGGTCTCATCAACAGAAATCTTATAAAGAACATCGTGAAGACTCCGATTCTATCCAATGTTTGTGATGCTATACATTATTTTTTAATAGGTTCCGAGTTTTTCTTGCACAAACATATGTGTCCACTTTTTTGACGTTGAATAAAATTTAAAATTATTTTATGAACTCGTTGGAATCATTCACTGAAGGGCAAGCATTTTCCGACCAACGCAGAATGTCATTGTCGAAAATCACTTGCCGTTAAATTTAGGCCAATGCTATTTTCCACAGACAATCGACAATCTCAGTCACTTTGTATCCGTAAATAAGCTTCTTGGCCCATTCCTTTGGTCGCAACCGGATTAGTTAGAACATTTGGAAAAGATAACCGAGAAAGAAAATAAGAAGTCGTTCACCGAGCCTACTCCTCCGCCCGCTGCAGCATCACCCGTGCGGTTGCATTCTTTGTCGCATCCATTTGCTCCTCAAGTGAGTTGTCGAACGAAAACACATTATTATTGGTTTCGTGAAATTGAACAGCTTTATCCTATTTTGTCCTATGATTGAAGTAAATAAATCAGCTTTTATTAATTAATTATTAATGGAATATATTGCGTAGGAAATAGATAAATTCACTTACTGTAATATTTCATCGGCGAAGTAAATTGCAACGAACGAGAAATTGCCGGATGTTGCAAGAATCTTACATTTGGAAAATTATTCGCATCGGAAGTAGGCAAAGTTGCCTATGTGCCAGCGACGTATCGACAAGTTTTGTTTAAATGCACAATACATAAATTTGGTCATGCTTACAGACATTATACAGATACACACTTATATTTATTTACAGAAATCTATAAAACTTTACCGAATTCTCAACAGCTGAACGTTTGGTAATGAGTTCGGTGATTTGCTCGATTACCGAAAAAAACTGATCCTTAAAAGCGATCACCGAATAATCCGGTAATTATTTTACAAATAAATCTGTAAATTTTCCAAGGATCTAGTTTGTAGTTTTACCGAAATTTTCTGTATGCTTTCACAAATATTCTGTAAGTAAAAGTTCTAACTATATAGTAAGGGACGGGTTTTAAGCAGTTTATTCAGCACCTGACAAATTTGATGAAGTTGTATGCAATCTATAATCAGAACTGCCAATATTTAGACATTAATCGCTCTGCTTACTTCTGGTCTATCGGCACATACCTTCAGGAACGAGCATTAGACTCAGAAAATTTCATAGCCATGGAATAAAGTTCCCAATTGCAGGGACTTTATAAAAGCATGCGGTTTGTTTTTCGATAAAAAAAAAAATTCTTCAGCTCCGTAATCTGTACATAAACTAACAATATTGTATAAGTGTGATACCGTGAATGTATGCGAAAGCAAACTGAAATAGACAAGTTCACGATTTGCTGCAAACGTCAATTTCCTGCCCTCGAAAACAATCAACCCAAACATTTCGATTGCTACGATCACAAACTCGTCTACTAGCAGGTTATGAGACAGACCTACACGATCGAACTTTTAGTATTTCATTGCTCTTTAGATTGGCAGTGTGTATTTCTTATATCAATTACTCTCACGCAAACGTTAGCCTGAGTGACTGGGACGACAAACGGGATGCTTCGTTTAAAAACAAACAAATGCATGAGGCAGCAGGCTTCACGTTACAATAGATCATTGCACGATGGCGTCATCAATTTAGTTTTGACAGTTCAGGGAGCTTATTTACGTGGACTTAGAATATTTTCGGTGAGATCGGTTTGAGATTTTGTGCTCTAAATTTATTACAATTGAAGTAAAATTGCCGGAAAACAGGCACCAGTACTTATTTTTACATCATCTCCTGAATCTAATCGTTTGGAATCCAGAAAAAGCAAATGAAAATTTTTGTTTGAGCGGCTCAAATTCTAACACCTGGTAAACAAGCTCCCTGAACTGTTAAAAAAAGTGAGGTTAATACATACGGTGCAATGATCTATACCGGTGCGCTATATCCATGGTTAACAAAGAAGAGAGGAAAAATGGGCTCTCTCAAAAGCCAAGAGCCAACAGTGATGCCATAGCTGCCGCTCAACAGCGAGGCATTATTTATCGTTGGGTACTATTGACAGCTCCGAAACATATTTTTGTATTGCATATGATAGTGTCAGATGATGGACAATATAATCATAAGTTTAGATCAACCTCTAATGACTGAAAGAAACATGAAATAAACAGTGATTTCAGATTATCTAAATACGTGATAAATTTAACTCAAATGTTCAACATCACATTCTGGCAACAAGCCTTGCTGTGAGAGGGAGCTGATGGAGACATGCCCACGCGGTACACGCGATTAAATGCAAAATCCACACACGCAAAATTTGAGAGAATTTCTTCAGCAGCTAAAAAACTGATGGTTATCTAGATGATGTACTTTATATCTTCAAAATGACAGTAATAAATTGGTAATCAATCATGATTTGTGCATCGAATCATTAGCCTGATAGATAGAGCTTACGGTCGTATCATTAAATGTAAAATAATTTGTAAAATGTAGGAGTTTTAGACCTATTTCCTAACAACTGATTAAAATAGTGACCCCTGATTAAACCGTTCCCTACCCTATGTTTTTTTTTTATCTTTATTTAAGTGGTTTTCAGCCTCCTGGGCTGGTTCGACACACACCCCCCTACCCTATAGGTCTAATTAAATCTACGTTTTGAGATATTTTTCGGAAGACATGTTTGACAAAATTCGGATTGTACTTTTGCGCATATATTTCAATAAAAAAAAAAAAAGTGTCAATCAAAACATCAATTAAATCATGAACTGCAGTCGTGCTTAGATGTTACACCCCCATTGCAGTACCCCCCCCCCCCTCGTCACGTTTTTTGTATAGACCTTCCCTTATAAACAAATGTTCTGCTTCCAGAAAAATCTCATCACGTTTATGACAGCTTTCTCGAAATCAGAGATGATGAATTTTGGACGTAACTCAAGCTGTGCTTCTTGGCATATTTTCAGCAGAGTTTCAAATGCACATTAGTAAGTTTCCTGGGTTTTGTTGTTCAGCAAGTTCAGCAACATGAATATCAGCGGTACAACTCCGTCGTAATCCTGATAGAGTACAGGTATCCATTGATACTTAGCGTTATAGTCACTAGATTCATAGTCTGGCGGATACAATGACGGGAGCCAATATGAACTGTCACTTGGCGGAGCCAATCGAACATATCTCGAGTAATTCATGTTAAGCGCCTAAAAGCCATGTGTATACAATGACTTTCAATATCGATTTCTCTTGAATCTCAAATCACTCTCGTGAAATGAAAGCAGCATTTGGTAGAAGAATGTTAGTTCTGCCATAAGGAGTAGCAGGATATGGTGGGGTTCTCGTAATTCGTGAGAAATCAACATTTAATGTTATTGTTTACAAATGGCTTTTAGGCCCTTAACATAAATTACTCGAGATTTGCTCGATTGGCTCCGCCAACTGACAGTTCAAATTGGCTCCCGTTGTTGTATCCGCCAGACTATGAATCTAGTGACTATACTTAGCGTCTGCTTTTCTTTTTGAGAATCAACCACTATTAATACTGGTACAACTTCTTCATCGATAAACCCATGGAAATCCTCTTCATTCATGGCACTCATTTTCTCAATAATTCAACAATTCAACATCGAACACAAGATAAAAACTGGTACTTTAAAATCCTCACAGTTCCAATCAAAGAACATCACTGAAAGACGCCGGAAGCAATCATTCTCTGTCCCTCACTACCGTTCTGTTTCTGAAGCACAATTGCACGCTGAAAAATATTTACCCAGTTTGAATAATTTTTCACACTATTTTTAATTTGCCTACTGAAATCAGAAATTTTCAGTCATAGGGTAAGGGGATGTAATGTTAGCCTAGCTCCTTCATTCGGCCTATATACCAAATGTGTCATTAATTTAGCGATAATCAACAAAATCATGTTGCTATTAGCATGATAGATGTAATCTGAAGCAATTAAGACAATATTAATCATCTTATAGTAGTTCACTTCCGCGTAATGTTCGGTTTCTTGAACATTTGGGGCATCATGATTTCACTGGTTATGCTAAACAGATGATCTACACGATTTTAAGTGATCTAAATTTGGCTTAATTGAATCGATAAAGCAAGTAATGAAGTCTGGATGTGCAGAACATAGTTACACGTTACAAACTAACTGTTCACATAGCTAGAACAACAATGATTTTACAAGAAAATCGTAGACCCAATGTTGGGTACATATTTTTTTGTATGTTCCCAACTATGGCCTGTTGTATCAATAACGTAGTAAAAAGGTTGTTATTGGTAAAATTTCAAGTGGAGATGCATGAATTTGCGGTTGTTTGTATTCAAGTGGCTCATCTAAACACAAATCGAAGAGACGAAATCATTGTAGAGTAAATTATAATGTTTTCATTATTGAATGGCTGATTAATCATATGCGAACATCATTTAAGTGTTTCGAGGCAGTTTTACTTTAGTTTGTGTTGTGAAATGTTGTATTAAGTAAATCCAGTACAGCTTACAATACCTTAATTCATAAAATTAAAAAAAAAAAATCCGTACAAAGACTTTAGTAATAAGTCCATCGAATAGGACGAAGTTGCATCCACGAATAGACCCAATTTGGTGCTTATAGACCGACATTAAATCGACATCCCTCGAAAGTTTGTGGCATTATAAAAATAGTTGTGTAATTTTTAGTGCTACATGCTACGAAATGTCTTATCAAACTTATTTTTGCAAATGTATAACTAGTTGAATCTCGCTCACAGCTTAAAAACATTATGAGTTTTATTGAAAAATGTGATCGCTGGTTGCATAATAGGCTTAGTTAACACATACACTATTTACTCAAAAATCTGAATAAATACTACTTATTGTGTAATTACCCAATTATGAGTAACCCTAATCATAGTTGAATATAATTCAAATTTGAGAAAAATGAATGTAAAAATACACTAAACAAGAAAATTATCCAATTTTTATTTAAATTTTTACGAATTTAGGCTTTTCCGGCTGCCAGTAATAAATCAGCTCGAGTAGCAGACTTATTCGATAATTATGCATCTGTTAAGTTTAAGTGGGAATTCGTGAATTGGAACACAGCCTTAGTAATCATTCATCATATAAAAAAATGCAAAGATCAATCTAAATGACCTACAACAGGTCATACATATCTTAACTTCATCACGAGAGGCTGAATCACAAAAGGTCGAATTTATTAGGCCTTTTGTGATTCAGCCTCTTGTGATTCGGCCTTTCGTGATTTGGCCTTACGAGATTCGGCCTTATGTGATTCGGCCTTTTGTGGTTTCGGCCTTTTGTATTTCGACCTATTGTGATTCAGCCTTTCGTAGTGCTCCCATAACAACACCGTTGCTCTGTCAGTTATGTGAAGACGTGTTCTCCACATAGCATGCTGTAATAGTATGATAATTCCACCATCTACCTTGTACAACCGCAGTGCATTGCACTGATTGAGTGAGGAACTGAGTCGTACGCCTTCTTGTAGTCGATTTATGTCATGCTCAGGTTTCTACTTTTCTGGCCTGCCTGACCTACAATAACTGCATCGATGATGACCTGATCTTTGCAGCCTTTGGCGTTTTTCCGGTCATGTCATTTTTCGCATCGCAACGGGTTTGTACGTTTCGGATGATTACTGACGAGAGTACTTTGTACAGGCTTGAAAGGCATGTTATCGGCTGGATTAGCCGTGTTTTGATCCTTGGGATGAAGATAGGGGGTATTAATGAAATCGGGCAGCCGCTTTGGGTCCTCTAGTATCATATTGAAACTACGCCTTTCGTCCATGGATTGACGAGAACTTCTTATACCATTGCATAAAATCCGGTCCTAATGCAACCCAACTCAATTCTTAATATGCCGGGTAGCCTCGTGAATATCCTGGGCGGTAAATACGGTGGCGACCATTTTTCCAATTCCATCACTCCTATCCTCTTCCTCTTGCAACCACATCCTATCACTTATATGTTGAACGGGATTCTCCCATAGATTAGCCCAAAACTGTTTCAAGACGCCAATCTCCGGAAATCCTACGTTGTTGTCTATTTTATTGTTTCGGATGCGGTTGTAAAACTCACTTTGGTTAACGTTGAAAATTCGGTTCCGACGCATCCGTTTTGCAAGAACACTCAATAACTGTACATGGGTGTCGTGTACCTCAGGATGAAGTCTCCAACCGTAATGCAGGTAACCCAACTAAACCTGAACCATTGTGAGGCCGCCCAGGATCGCCATAATATCCGATCCATACCGCATCCCAGCCAGCAACGGAAACTGGTTTGCGGACAGGTCCAATATGGCGGCATTATGGAGGACGGGCAAGTATCCGGTTGAGGAGGTTGTGTCTACCACAAACGAACACGGAGAGGAAAAAATATAGTTTGATTCTACTATATCAATAGTTATTGAAAACCATATAATATTACTGAACTAAAAGAAAATTACATGTTAATTTGAAAGAGGTTTCAGGTCATATAGGTCATAAAATATACTTGAATCTATTGCTTAAAAATGTCAACCGTTGACCTCAACAAGAAAATAGTTACTTAAAAATAATACTAATTTCAACTTTTCACAACCATAAATTGACGTTGAACGAACTTGCAGGTTAATTTGACTATACTGTATCCTTTAAAGAACTCAATTGGATAATTATCTCCAAATCAGTATAGAAATATACATTGGTTAGAAATTTATGTGCATATTGATCTTGATGCAATTGATCTTGATGTCCTTAAGTATTTGCCCATATAATTTCTAATTAAATAACATTACTCACTTTCAGAAAATGGTTTCAAAATTGAAAACCCAATTTTTGCAAGTTTTAATTTTCAAAAATAGAATAAAAAAAAATGAAAAAAAAAATTAATGTATGTCTTCTCGTTGTTTTAACTAGCGACGTATACTCAATTCAATCAAAATTGATGTGTTATCATGTTCATGCAAAAAGAATTAATAATTGAATTGACTGGTAAAACTATACAATTGTTGATTTTATTGAGCATCATGTTGACTGAAAAAATTACTATGGTTGAATTTATCATCAACGGTAGATAGATTATAATTCGTATAATTATTATTCGTATAAACTGTAATATAATTCGTATATACTGTATAATTCGATGGGCCCAAACACAAGGTTATCTCTAAATCAATGTGAAAATATAGTTGTTCAGACTTCGCTTATCCTTGTCTTTATTATTTATTTTTTTGCGTGAAGGCTTCGCGGTTGTCAAAGTGAATGGAGTGTTCTTCTGCAGCTGCTTTGCAGTGTTCTTCTGCGGCGAACCACAACAATATCATACAATACATCATAAAGACAATGGGTACTGCGCTACGAACGGTGAACTTCGCAACAAAGCACTGCTCGCGGACTCGCACAGTAAATAATCGACACAATAGATAACGCGGTACGCCCGATAACAAAACCGACATCAATTTCATACGATGCATATGGCAAACACTCAATCAATCACGATCGAATATCTTTTTTCTTTCTTGTTTTCTTCCCTTTCTTCGCTCACTCGATCACACGTACCACCGAACAACTGAAGTTTGAAAAAACACCACCCGTGTAGACAAAATCCCTCCTCCCTTAGCTCAGTCAGTAAAGGCGCAGCTACAAAGCAACACCATGCTGGAGGTGGCTGGGTTCGATTCCCGGTCCGGTCTAGACATTTCTCGTCAAGGAAAATTTCTCGACTCCTTGGGCATAGCGTATGATTGTACTTGCCACACAATTATACTAATGCAAAAATGGTACCTGGCATCGAAAGCTCTCAATTAATAACTGTGGAAGTGCATCTAGAACACTAAGTTGAGAGCAAGCAATAAGCTAAATGTGAAAGCAATAAGCTTGAAATGCTAAAAAGTAGTAAGTAGTAGACAAAATCCTAAGTGTAATTTTCTCCAACAATGTTCCTGTACGGATGTAACGGTGATTTCAAAATCTAATGTAATCTTTAACCTTGTTTTGAGTATTTGTCAATATGAAATGTATTTCAATATATCTGGCAATACTAGTCATTAAGGTGAAAGTTAATGGATTTCCGTTGCTCTGACTTCACACCCATTCGAGCCACACCTAAATTCAAGTTGCATAGTGATATTGGTCATATCGGTAAGACATGCAAAATATCCAAAATTGGAAGTATGGAAATTAATCGACATGCAATACTAACGAAAATTGTTATTCCAATCATTTTATTTTTAGTTTTATTGTAATTGTTATTGAAATTATAGCATAAACAATGATAATAATTCTACTAATAATAAAAATATAAATGTATGTATGTATGTATGGTAGCCACCATCCCCTCTAGCCCTTGGCTTGGATGCAGCTCCACTTAATAGCAAGATCAAATTGGGCCACCGATCTGAATTCGCACTATCGCTGTATGAAGGGCCAAAAACGGAGGGGTGGACCCGTAAGCAGAGACACTTACACGAAATCCACGGGAAATTAAGAATCTCCTTCCAACGATATGCTCCAACAATTCGAATAACACAATTCGCAATACTCATTAAGCTTTCTACAGGATGGCTTGTTAAGAAGGGCGCGTCACTCTCCCTGAAACTGTTGGAGTAGAACTCGCAGCACGACACTCGAATCGGTAGGATAAGAAATGATACTGTTTGTTCCCTCCTAGACTCAGGCAGTCAATCAAACCATCGTCCAGTTTCAGCTTGAATGATACCCTGGTGCTCCCTCCCAACCCAGTATTTATTATATTTATATAAATATAGATGTAATGTAATAATAATATGTTATATATGAATATATAGTAGAGCAAAAGATTATATAAGGATATTTAGTTCAAATATGTAATAGTTGGAGTTCACGAGCCTATGATAACCATGTTAAAATAAATTAATTAACCTGCTGAAATAATAATATTAAGGCAGTAATAATAATATGCAGCTTCGTACCACTTTGCATCACTGATAGATGACTGTATCTCTGGAATGTGGGGGTCATCTTGTTATTCATTGAGGTATAAATATCAATAAAGCATTCAATTGTATATAAAACCATAATGTTATATTATTACGTATTTAATCATGACATATAGATATGTAACCTTCTGGAATGAAGAGCATTTATTAATTTTGATTATTATTTGATATAATGCAATAAAATAATTATACCGGCCGGATCACTAATCTGAAACAATTAAAATTTTATTAATTATTTTATTACTTCTTCCATAATATCATATTTATGATATGCAATTAATAATGATGAACAGCTGTGTTCCTCTGAACCGCTCAAATAGTAGTTGATGATCGTGTACTGAAATGTTAAGGTCATATTACGCCATTTAATAGAAAATATAATGCAGGAATTAAAGGTTGAGTGGTCGAGAGAGTCGTCAACATTTCTATTAATGAAAATATGCTAGAGCTTGTAAAAAACATGCATCATATAATAACACATACTAGTATCTACACATCTATATATACATCCATTGCTACTTTCGAGAAGGCAACTCCGACGGTGCTAGATACAGCTGAAAATTGATCCCCATTTTTACTGCTGCTTCTACCAGGAGATGATCATCCTATAACCGCAAGACCTCCTCTCCTAAACTGTATGGTACCTGAGAGAAATTTACCTTTCTGGCGTAATAAATGTAATGAAATATACAAAATTATAAATTTCAAAAGAACTCAGGTGGATAGTGTTAACATTCACCCTACTTGATTGCCGCACCGCACCCTGGTTCCATCTCTGTACCACTGCTATTCTTACATAAATGCGAAGCTGAAAATAGTACAAAAAATGTTGTGGAGGGATGTTATGATATAAAACGATATGTTTGTATCGTCTGCATGTCTGCCGATTGTAGTCATGCGCAATTTTAGACACTGCTATTATCATTAAAATTATTGTACAATCCATGGATGATCCGAAATTATGTACCGTATAAAGAATACTTTCATTTTTTGTGATACGGTAAGTTTTCAGCATGCTACCTTCCGGGGTCGCACTTGACACTTCAAATTCGTAAGAGGGAGAAGAAAGGATCAAAATGACCGTTGGATAAATAAGACAATAATTAATAGTATACAGTCAATAATGTCAAAATGATAAGACAATACTACCATAATTTATGAAACCTTAGTCATGATAGTGATGCGACTGTTAGATCAATATATAATGTCATAGAGAATAGTATATAAAATATAAAATATATGATATGAAATGAAAATAAAAATACATGCGTCATTACATGTTTGCAGATTGTTGTCCAGCTGCAATTTTATAAAAACCTGCCCATTCATTATGCACCTGAAAGTTAACACAAATCTTAGTAACAAGAAATAAAAAATGGAATGAACAGTAATTTACAAAACTTTGGAATTTGGATGTATAAATCATATATAGAACAGTATATCCAATCTTCGATGTGCTAATCCGTTTACTTGCATCGAAATAACCATTTTTAATGGATCATGAGGTCGAGATACTAAAATGATTTAATTTAATGATATAAATTGAAATGTTTGATCATCATATCATAGCATAACGGATAATATTTATATGAACTAGTAAATATACCATTGAAAAATTATACTACGCTCACGATAGTGAAATTATATCTCACCCTCTCATCAAAGACTTAATCTGTTGCAGCTACTGTAGTCTTAACCATTAACTAAATATAAAAATGATATTAGTTTTAAAACCATGAGCTTAGCAACAACCAGCTACAGCATACATTCCACACAGCGTGGAATAGGTGGGTTAAAACTCCCAAATACCAAGAAATTAGATGAAAGAAGATGAAAATTATTACCAAGCTGAGGAAGCGTAAATCAAACATATTTATCAATTACACCAAGATGAACCTAAAATGCTGAAATAAAATACACCAAACCTGCAAATTCTAACTAATCAGCATTCCGAAGAAGTCCACACATAACATGCATAAATGAATTTATTATTTTTTATTATAATTATTATTATTATTTTTATTATTATTATTATTATTATTATTATTATTATTATTATTATTATTATTATTATTATTATTATTATTATTATTATTATTATTATTATTATTATTATTATTATTATTATTATTATTATTATTATTATATATTATTATTATTATTATTATTATTATTATTATTATTATTATTATTATTATTATTATTATTATTATTATTATTTACGTCACAAAGCACTGACCCTCACAATCTGTTTGAAGAAAAGTACTGCCTAATACCAAACACATGTGGTGTTGCCTTCTTGAAAGGATGCTCTGTGACACAAGAATTTAACATAACTATCCCCCTCCCGCTTCCACTAACTGGATTCAGATGGTGCACAAGTGTGCGTGGAATAACAGTCATAAAGCTCCACTCAGAACACGCTAAATCTACCAGAGAAGGGTAATGTATGAAAGTATAATAAAATAAGGTTTGTTTTTTTTATATAAATCATAAAAAACACAAATAATAATAACAATGGTAATGATAATTAAAAAATAAATTAAATATTCAACGTCATATAAAATAATATATATTAATAATATAGTGAATGGATATTATAATATCAATCAATAACAATAATTCCACTGGTAACTCCATGTCTGCAGACTACTGTCCTGCCGCAATTGCAGAAAAACCTGCCAGTCCGTCATGTATCTGAAAATCTAGACAATGCATCACAGCCACGAGAAAAAATAATGCATTTAAAATTATTCTACAAATCTTGGTAGTTCCATTGATGACCCGAAACTACATATTATACAAAGAATAGAATATCTCCAACCTCAATGTCCTGCTCCGCTTTCCTGCATTGCAACAATCGTCTATAGTGGATTCCACAGGTACAACACTGATTTAAAATAATGAAATTAATTTATATGAAATGATTTACTATAATTTAATAACGTAAACAAAATTATACAATCCAAAAATATAAAACGTTTAAAAACATATTGGGCCTTTATTGCTGCTCATGTTGCTCCATGCACTCAAGATAAATCTAATGCAAAGATGGTTTTACAATGAACTGAAATTACTAATTACTTTAAATGTCAAACTGTCAATACCACCCAAGCTACTCCAACCAGCGCCACCATGTCTAATCATAATACTACTGAACAAATATATTAAAAAACAACTCTATACCGCTCACAAGCGCATGTCAGTATCACACGGAAATAGTAGTTGAAGATCAGAAGTGCGACCCCAATGCAAACGCTACGATGAAATACTGATAAACAAATCTATCCTTTATGGCAAGTCCAGCCGCTCCGATCCTACTCTCTAGATAATAGGTAATAAAATACGAAGATGATCGCAAATCGCGCTGAAACTACTAACCGAACGCGAATCGAACACATAGTGATTACATGCTCAGTAAAGGCGCAAGATATGAACTTCTAGGTTGTCAAATCATCATACGGGCTTTAACGTAACATGAAAACAAAATAAACCTTTGAAAGAATTATCAACACTTCTTTTCCCATAATGTTCTAGTTGATTGCACACACGTGAAACACAAAAACAAAACCTTAGCCGCCACGTGCAAACGCTGTAAAACATAACTCAATATTAAGATATTCTTATAGGATTTCTCACTTGATTGATAAGGAAAGAAATAGTATGTTTCCACCTTTTCTCACGCACCGCATGACGAAATTTTTCTTTGCCGCAATTAGGCTAAGTGGCCTTGAACGCACGCACACTACAGCGCCATTTAAAACAAAGGAGTGCAAGTAAGAAGGAAAATCTTTTGGAGGAAAACAAACCATCATTCCTCTGCATGTGCTAGAAAGAGAAAGGTGATTAAACGTCAAAAAGCCTAATACACTCCGGATACACTTTGCACAGTACTGCTCTCTGACCAGGCATCGCTGCGTTGTAGTGAAACAGTCGCCTAGAATTGCTGACTCATTCACTCCAACGCAGAAGCAGCACGTACTTGTATATGCACGCGACAATGTGAACCCTGCCTTATGATCGTATTTCCACTTTAAATGTGGAGCAAGAAAGGAATGAATGAATGAGAAGGAGGAAACGAAAATATTCATTTATATGTGCAGGATGGAGAAAGACGATTCAGCGGATAGCTTTTCTGTCGAAACATCAACGGTTTTGAGAACAACAAATAAAATTGTAACATGAAATATTTCACGTAACCTGAAAAAGAACTGCGTTACCATGCCAACAACGGAAAAACATCAATACAATATAAAACATTGAATGTAGGTTAACTTATCTTGATGATGTGTGGTTGGTTCTTATCCCAATTCGAAACTGTATGATATCCAACCGAACATAATACTCCAACACTTTGACTCCAATGCCAGATAAGCTTCTTTAGTCACTGTAAATCTTTTGTGCTAAACATGAGCACAATTTCTCATTTTCTTCAGATTGCTAAACAAAATTTACTACACTAAACAAACACGCCACATCACAACTCAAAACAAACGTATCTGACAAAAGGACGAGGAAAAAAAATAAACTTCCTTAAGAGAAACACGACCGAATGCGCTTGAACGAACACGAATGGCGTACTAATAATAAAAATAATAACGATAAAATTACAATTAAAAAAATTATAAAAATGTTATCATGAGTTTTTCCTTTAGAAATATTAAAAACTTCTATAGAAATTATTGCATATATTATAACTGATCTTATTATTTTTATTTCTTTGATTATTATTTTCATTTATGCTTTTCCATTATCATTATTATTATTTTTCCCTTTATTATCGAGATTTTCAGCCCTGGGCTGGTTCATCTCTCGTGGTATTTAGTCACTCAAATGCCTTTTGGGTATTTTCGTAACTTGTCCGGCGTGAGATTCGAACTAGTCACTTTGGCGTGAGAGGTATGGATGTTAACCACTACGCCGGGGTTGCCCCCACCTCATTTGTATTATTTAAATAGATTCCATTGAATTAAAAATCATCATATAAATAAAGTATAGTGTTATAAATATTATCATTTTTATGATAATTATTTGCATTGTTGTTATAAATATTCTTATATATTATTATTAAAATATATTAACATTTTTATTATTATCATTATTTTTGTCGTCATAGATATTGTTATTATTATTTTACCTATCCTCTGAAATATATTCCAAATATTATTATTATTATTATTATTCCAATTATTAGCGTTATTATGAATATAATATTTTTCTCATTATTGAAGAATGTTATTGCTATGTTTATGTTATCATTATAAATACTGAGATGATTTATATTATTATAATCAATTTAATTTTACTGTAATTGATCAATTTGATTGTTTCATCAAGATTTAATGACAATTGCGATTATCATGGTGATTACCCGCATAATCACAAAGCATTCCTGGACCCTTTCCCTTATTGTTGACGACCGTTTCCGTTATTGTTACGACATTTACCCTTATAGTGGACAACTATAAACTAACAATCTCCTTTATAGTTTTAACAATATGCCAGATGGTAAAAGGCCAAATAACAATATGTTGAATAGGCGGTTAAGTTAGGTTACCATTCAAAAATGGCAATTTTCACAATTTTTTTGCTGTGCTCTATGTCAAAAAGTTGGTATATAATCTAGACTGAGTGCAGACAATAAAAACAATTTCAATGACAACATGGGATACATTAACAATATGTGTTAATGTAGAGATTGTATGGTGAAATTCAGGAACAATTATGACATAAAACATAAAATGTAATAATATATCTTACATTCGAAATATAGTCTTGACTATATACCAAATTGTTTTTCGTTATGCGGGTATGATGGTAAATATTTTTTTCTGAATACGATTTTAATTTTTATATTATTTGGATTATATTGGATTATATATTTTTATTGTTATTCGTTGAATATTCAGAATATTTGGGTGATTACAGTTGATTTGATAATAATAATTATTTTGTTGATTTTTATGATTATTTTAAACAAAGTTTTTACTATTCAAATAATTATGATTATTCAGTGATCTCTAAAATAACCATCAACATTTTGATTTGTTTTTGATGAATTCTAATATTGTAGTAATTACGATTTTATTGTTATTATAATAGTGATTTTCATTGGGTTATTATTTCAAATATACGTATTGTTTTATTTGTTATTTTTTTATTATCACTTAGCTTATTTCGGTTGTAATATGAATAATGATAATGAATATATTTAAAACAATAATTATTAATATGATATAATTTAATTTTTCAAATCCATACGATTATTATTATGATGCACAAATGATTTTGATCTAATTATGATAATGATTATATGATTGCTATGATTGATTGTTCTGTTTATTTATATAATAATGATATTACTAATGTATCAATATATTTTTTTTATTAGAACAATGTCTATGATATTATATTAATAATAGTAAAATGGAAAATCTACAACAACTGAAGGGCAAAAAAAAAAAAAATTTTTTTTGGGCAAGACTTAATTTCAAGTTCAGTTTTTGAATTGTGCTCATCATATGCATTTTTTATGGTTAGATTTAGTTCATCACAAATACTCAAGTAGTTTGCCAGGTTATTGCTGTTACCATCTCTTTTGTATATTTTGTGTGCTTTTTGCTTCCGATTCTTCAAATTTTTTATTTGTTTATTATACCAAACTGGTTGGTTTGACTTACCTTGTCGTCTTATTTTTTTGAGTGGTATTTCTTCAAATATTATTTCAAACAATAATTTATAAAAAACTTCAACAGAAGTCTCAATATTTCCTTCGTTCTTAAGAATGGTTTGCCAATCAATTCTGATAATTTTGTTTCTTATGATATCATAATTTGCTAAATGATATTGGAAGACCTCTTCATATCCGAAGTCGTCGGGTCTTTTGTATTCGTGCATAAATAAAGAAAACTCAATTGCTGTGTGAAAAGCTTCATTTTTCCATAATGGAAAAAGTGATTTTGCTACACAGAAATCTTCCTCAATATTTGTTAATAAAAAATCTAAAACCAGCAAAATGGTTTTTTACATGATTAACTTGGTTGAGCCCTAAACCTGCAGTTTTGTCGAAAATAAACTGTAATGTTTCATTTTCTCCGACGACTGGTAGAAGGATGCACTCATTTTCGGTATCTAAAATGAATTCAGCACTACGTTGATTAAAATCTCCATATATGTGAACTTTCACTTCTGGGGGAAGCTCAGACATAATTACGTCTGCAATGTGAAAAAATGTTCATATACTTCTTTACGAGCGTTGTTTGGAGGAAAATAAACTGAGGCAAATACATGTGTTTCACCTGCCATGTGTACTTTCACCCAAACATGTTCAAATTCCATAACATTTGATGTATCGATAATTTCTGAATTAAAATTGGTAGAAATAGCTATTAAAACACCACCACCTGACTTTTTTCAGAAATTTCCAAATTGCGATCATTTCTAAAAACATTATAAGAATTTCCGAAGACTTCTTCACTCCTAACGCTTTGATCCAAACTGGTTTCAGTTGCCATTATTATTGGGAATGAGCAACCCAAAATTTTATTATGAATTTCTTGAATTTTAACCGCACTTTTCATACGGTTAAAATTTTGGCAATAAACTATAATTTCGGTACTTAATTGTGTTTTAGGTGGAAGCGTTTGCTCATTCGAGTTAGTCGATAAATTAAGATTATTAAAATTAATTACCCCTCTCTGATCTAGAGATGTCGTCAAATTCTCGTTATCGTCATGCTCTTCAAAATCATTATCCTCCTCTAAGGGTTTCGTCACTACCGATGAAAACTCGAATGCCCATGCGAGCATGTACATGACTCACATGGTGCAGCTGAAAAATTCCCCGGAGCCATCCAGTTGGGTGAATGTAAAGGAGCTATGCGTGAAGATTCATCAATTGCCGGGTAAGGGTGTAGGATTTCGCCTCGTTGAAATTGTATCGGTTGATAGATGGGTGGCGGCCTTGAAAAACGATGCTTTGCTGCCGCAAGTAGGTCTCGATCATGTGGTAGTAGATTATGTGGATTGCCGATGGTGTTGAGATTTTTGTTGTTGTTGTTCTTGTTGCAATTATTGTAGAAAACAGGTGAGTGTGTACGGTTGCTATGGTTGTTGTTGTTGTGGTTGTTGTTGTTATTGTTGTTATTGTTATTGTTGTTGTTGGTGTTGTTGTTGTTGTTGTTGTTGATGACGTCGACGTTTCTTGCTAAATTTGCTAGATACTGTTTCTTCTTCTTTTTAGCCTTTTCAGCCAATTTCTGCTGATTCAAACGACGTAATTTTCGAGCATCATATTCACTCCAATCCGCTTTCCATACCTTCCTCATTCCCAAAAGTCGCCAACCTGAGTCGTCGGTGTCGTGTTTGTTGTTATGATTCAATTCTATTGCCAGGCTGGGATTTGAATTGAGTGACGGAGTTAAATGTGCATTAGCGTATGCTTCCCCATGTCTTGGTATTGCGTTTATGTTCGCAGTCAGTGCTTTTAGCTCGTCCAAGATATCGAGCTCTAGCATAGAGTTGCTTTGCATATTTAAACTGGCTGCGGTTTCTATGCTCAGCTGATTGAGCTGACTTATCTCATTGTTAATATTTAGCAGCTCATTTTTTAGATCACCTGCTAGATCATGCATTGTTGACGTCATTGCTGTGTCAACTAAAGAAGTTAAATGATTTTTCAGCATCGTAGTACTTCCAGTCAAACTACTGGAAGACCGTTCATTTTTTATGCTAGTAAGAATGACTTCCATACTCTCAATAGCTTCCGAGACTAAATTTGGTTTTTCCTGTTGGAGAGCAAGTCGATGCATAACCTCCGTGTTTTCGCTAATTTGCTTAGCCAGGAGCTTTTGTTGTTGAGCGAGAACGTTGAACTCAAAAGTTGCGGTTACCAGAGTTTGGCATGAACCACAACATGGTAGCACAAATAACGACGGATCAACAGCTTATCTGTCTTTTTTTGGGTTCCGAAGTGAGCCTCGGAGAACCGTCTCACCCACACAGGCGGCGTGAAACTTGCGTGTGTATCCAATACACGTCCACATTACGAAATCGACAGACGAGTCCAATAAGCACACTTCACAATTAATCTGACTCATGTTTGAATAAACGGCACCGGCAAAAAGCACTCAAGAATAAAATGAAAAGTAAGCACAAATTAATAAAACAAAACGCGCGTGGTCGCGAGCGATTTAAAATTGCGTCCAAACTGATTGACGATCAATAAGCGAAAGTTGTCGTTGTCGTTTACAAATTTTCAATGTCGTTGTCTACGTTCGCATCAACTGCGTTCTTCGTTGCTCCCGCCCGCTTTCGTACGCGTTTGGAGAAAATTGCCAGGGAAATGTTTTTCTTTTCGAGTTCGTTTTTTGTAAAAAAAAGTACGTCGGCTGTGTTTTCGATTCATGTTGATCCGGAAAGTAAGTGATTATTTTGCTTCTATTATTTCCAGGCGAAGGGTGATAGATACGCTACAATCGCTGGTCGAACATTGAAGGATTTAGAAGTACATTCGGAGCACCTTTTAGCCGTGTTGATGTGAGAACTGCGTGAGGATGGACGAATGTGGATTGCCATTCGAGTGGACGAATGAGGATGACATTCTACGACTTACATATAGGAATCTTTCCCAACAAACATCCATGCTGAATAACTGTTTATTCAAACAAATTTGGAGAAATTGTTAAGCTGGTTCTTCTAGAAAGCTAAATGACTTCTCCAAATTTGTTTGAACAAGCGTTTATTTGACACTGATGTTTGTTTGGTTAGATATTATGACCTAGAAAAAAAAAAGGTCAGACAAACTACCTGCAGTTTGTTTTAGGCATGTTCTGAAAATGTAAAAGATTCATCTGAAAAATCTTCTTTATGTTACAACAATTTTTATTTCATTCTTATCATCATACTTTTATTTCAATAGCACGACAGTTCTATCTTGATAGTTAACTTTGAAATACAAATAATTTGCTTTCATGCCACGCTTTCGGGTTGAAAATTCTACAGTTTATCTGAAAAATAAACCTCTTGATGTAAAAACTATTTTTATTTTTGTCACACAACACTTTCTAGTTGAAAGTTTATTTTGGAATAAAAATAATTTACTTTCACATTCAACGATGCCACGGTTTCGATTTGACAGTTCTACAATTCGTTTTGAAAGGTTCAACATTTTAACGGACAAAGCAGGAAAATTTTGATTTGACAGTTTGAACGTTTTTGTTGTGAAAGCAAACCGCTTTCTACGAAAAAGAACCAGCGCAACTTTTCAATTTTAGCAATGTTTTTTTTAAAATTCTAACAATAATTATTCTTTGTGTGTATACATTGAATAAAAATCATAATTAAACATTATTATAAAGAACTAGCTGAGTTCGGTGCGAGCGCTGCTAGCTTGCAATTTTTAATAGCAAAATTTAATATAACTGGCACGTTTATGTTTATGTTTCGGCATGAGTTTTTTTCTTGACTAAAAAGGGGTAAACACTCCTATCAAAACATGCTTCTTACCTGAGAAATACACATTGGGTGGTAAAGGGTAAATGGGTAAATGGGCTTGGATGCGGTTGCGGTAGCTGATGATCTATCGGGTATGGGTTTCATGCCTCACCACGTCGAAATCCGATACAACGCGGGGTTTCAACCGAAGTGGGCCTGGAAAATGCCACATTTGCTGCTGCAAGTAGATCCCTATCCATTGGAAGAACTACTGGGTGACTATTTTGATGACCGATACGATTAGTGTAATTTGTGTTGTTGCTGCTGCAGATGTTGTTGTTGATATTGTTCCTGGAGCTAGTTTGCTGACGTCCCGAAAATCCTTGTTGAAGATGTCTGTTGGAACCATTGGTGCTCCTGTTCCGTTGTTTTTTTATTTGCTTTCGTTCGCTTTATTGCCTTATCTCTGGCCTTCTGCTGCTGAACATGACGTTGCCTTCGTAAATCATATTCAGTCCAGTTAGGGCGCCAAATTCGTTTCGACCCTAGTGTGCGCCATCCTTCTTGGAGTTCATTTAATTCGTTCATAAGGCTGGGGGGTGACACCGCTGGTGCCCAACGAGCAGCGTTAAGGGCAAAGTCAGTCGCGCGCCCGTTCGGGAGGTCGCGCAATGTTTCGCAATTTTAAACATATATGATTATCTTTTTTGAAATTTGGTTTCCGTCCGTTTGTGCTAAACTAAATGCTTAGCACAATTCTTGAGAACAAACCATGTTGATAAATCTTGTAGTTTTTACATGAATCCGTTTCTACTAAAAAAAATTGCAAAAAATATAAGACATTGCCTCCATTTTCAAGTGCTAAGCTCCGTATTGTTCATGTTTTTGAAAATTGAAAAAGGTGCATCGATAGCAAATTCTTCAAGAAACAATTTGGCTACAAAACTTTCTGATATATTATTCACAATTATTAGTGAAAATGATTGCAAGCCAAAGTCAAATTAGCATTTTATCTCATAAAATTAGCCTTCAATGTTGAAAGAAATTACGAGACGATGCATGAACCTGTGCTGTGGGACAAAAATGAACAAAATGAATTTTCCAACTAATCCACTGTGCAGGGCTTAGCCTAACTTTATTACAACCGAAAACATACAATTTCTAGGCAAAATTTTATTATATTCGGAATTTGATAAAAAAATGCATACATTTCCTACAACAAGCTAAATTTATTCAAAAGTTCTAAAGATTAACTCGTTCGAATGTCTCCAATGTAGTGCAGTAAACTTCATATAAGCATCATTATAGTTAGTTTTGGTTTCTTCTTGCGTATGATGTGTCATATGACTGAAATCGGTTCTTTTCAGATGCTGGCCAGATCTCCAGGGATTATCCGGAACATCCTGGACACTGCATATATGCATCATAAGGAGTGTATCGAAAATAAGCTATCCACAAACTTTCTTTCATATTATGTTGAAAACCGATATTTTATTCATACAAAAAATTGATCCTTTATTGTACGAGGTTGAACTTGAACATAATGAAGACCGGATGAAATTTAAGTTATTCCTTCACGAGCTTTCGAACTTTGGATCGAATGCTCTTCATCAAGTTCCGGACAAGTGTTGCATCGCATTTTTTGGACGCTTGAGCCCAAATTTTTTTGAACTCCTGCATGTTCCCAGCTGCCTTACCAGTCTTCTTGAAGACCCTCTTCACGATTGCCCAGTAACGTTCGATGGGTCGAAGCTGAGGGCAATTTGGTGGATTGATATTTTTCTCAACGAAATCTATACCCTTTTCCGCAAGCCAATCGAGAGTGGTTTTGGCATAGTGAGCCGACGCTAAATCCGGCCAAAACAGTGGAGGTGTACTATGCTTCTTATATAAAGGCAGCAATTTCTTCTGGAGACACTCAGATCGATAGATTTCCGCATTTATAGTTCCGGTAGTGTAAAAAATGGTTGACTTCAAACCACAGGAACATATTACTTGCCGTACCAGTATCTTTCGACCGAATTTCTCCACTTTAATCGACCTGTCCGCATCGCTCACATCCTCCCCAACGATGGCAGTAAAGTATTGTGGACCTGGAAGAGTTTTTGAGTCCTCCTTTACATAGGTCTCATCGTCCATCAAAACGCATGCATCCGGACGCTGCAAAAGACGCGAATACAATTTCCGGGCCCTTGTTGCTGCTCGCTTCTTCTGTTCTGCACTTTGTTTCGAGATTGTCTGCTTCTTGTAGCTTCGCCAATTTTCGCAAAGTAATACCCTTCTCACTTAGCCATGTGTCCAGAACCTTAATTTTCACTTCCTTTTCAATACGCGACATTTTGAAAACGCAGAATTTCAACCGCACAAACAAGTAAACAAAAGAAAGCTGACAGTCAAACGCACAGCATGCAGTGTTCAAAGCATAAAAAACCATCACAAATACATGCGTACTACGCAAATGTATGTGGATAGCTTATAATCGATACACTCCTTATAAACTATTTAACATCGTTTTCAATTCTCTTGAGACTTTAGATGTCCAATTAGAGATGTCGTATGACCTGTCTTGTGGTGTAATACCTACTATTCATTGAAACAATGGAATATAATTAATTTGATTCTGCAACGATTGGGCCAAATCGAATAATTGTTGAAGGTTGAAACAATATACAATAAAAAGGCGAAACAACATTCAACGGCAAAGACCCACTCTGAACATCGAAGTGAACTCAACTCTATTCCTGCATTCATCGCTTGGCATCCGTTTGTATGTAGAAGTTCGGATGAAAACATGTTGCTCTTCCCCCGGGATTACTCGAAATTCTTATACGAAACTATGTTATATTTTTACATCAAAAGATTGCTAAGAAAATTTGCAATCTTTTGGTACCAATAAAAGTACATAAAACAAAATTTCATAGCATACTTTTTGAATTTCCAAAAACCACCTAAAACGTTCCACACTATGGGAGCTGCGAACCGTGGGAGGTGCAGGACGAAAAAAATAATAAAAACCAACAGCAAAAACCGTCTGTTCATTTCCAGTTTTAGTATCTGGTGAATTTAGTTTTGGTCAAAATGTTAAAGAATTACAATTGATAAATTTATGTATGTGTGTTAAATTTAAAGAAAAAACAAAAAACATATCAAGTAAATTCAGTTTTGAACGAAACGTTCGAGTGTTTGATGATGATTGATTCGAATGATTGAAACGCAAATGGTTCAAAGTTATTTCAATACGGCTTAAGAATTTCCCGATTTGTATAATGTGCAAATAACTTGAAAATGATGATAATTTGTTTAAAAATTCATTTTAACTTCAAACATAGTAACTTGAAAAAAAATACATATACGTAAATTGACTATGATATGTATTTTTTCAATTATGGGTCATTCCATATCAAGTGACCGGAGAAATGCATCGACCCTCTTCGATTCGAACCAAAATTGGCTGATATACTTGTTCTAGGCTATTAATCAAAAATCTAAAGTTTTAGACCAATCGGTGAACCCCTCGGCCCACGAGCTGCCCCCATTTTTTTGAGATTTTTGAAAAGTTTATATTTTGTTTATTGAATATCTCAATGAATAAAAAAGCTACAATGTTAGATACTTTTCTGAAAGGAAATAAAATTTGCTACCAAATAAATATTTTTAATATTTATGGCAACTTTATTTTAATTTAATATGGCAACACTGCCAACATTTTTATTTTTGTGGTTGAAATATTAAATTGCGTTTTTCTCAAAATGCCCCCACTTTTTTTGCAATTTTTATGGCTCCAATGTGTTCAGCAGACTTTTTTACATAAGAAACACTTATCGAAAAAAAAACAATATGCTCCATCATGGAGATATTCACTTTTAAACATATTATGTTTTATATTCAATGAACAAAAATTAAAAAATAGTGTAAATATAAGAAAAGTGTTTTCTGCAAATGGGTCTAACAACAATCACAATAGGTGATTGTGCTAGCAATTATTTATTGCCAGATTCTAATTCGGATTCCGCAGCTGTATTCACTGGAAACAGACAATTAGAGGAAAATCTTCAGTGTTGCCATCCTTCGGTTTATTTGTGATTATTTTTCAAAACAGATATTCATGCTAGGATTCTTTTTTTTGTCAATCGAATCATCAAGAACTGGTCTACAGATTTCCTATTTTTTTAAATCTGTTCTTCTGTGGCTGCATCGGTTTAAAAAAAACGTACAAACTTACGGTACGAGGTTTGCCGGGTCAGCTAGTTATAAATAAAAGTGCAATTTTATATTTCACATCTAATTAACAAATTCCACTATAAATATAATATATATAAAAATTTATTTCATGCTGCGTTTTGCCTTGGCAGTACGTGTTGCATTTTTAAGGTTTTTCAAAATCATATTAAAAATGGTACCCTTTTCTGAGCTCGCAATACTCTTCATAAGAACAGTTGCATCGGCTGTTGGAGCTGCCGAATGCATTCCGCGGATTCCATGAATGGGTTGATAATTCCTTTCTCTTTAACGCACTTTTTAATGGTTCGCACTAACCTCTCAGAGCACCGAAATTCTTCTAGTAGGCCACCAAAAATAGTAGGCCATGTAAAACTGCTATTTAAAAAAAAATTAAGCGGTGTTTTTCTGTTAGATCTGCCTTGATGAAGTATATAAGATTATATCAGAGTGGTTGAATAAACAAATTTTACAAACATGTAATCTTTAAAAGTGAATATCTCCATGACGGAGCAAATTGTTTTTTGTCGATAAGTGTTTCTTATGTAAAAAAGTCTGCTGAACATATTGGAGCCAAAAAAAATGAAAAAAAAGTGGGGGCATTTTGAGAAAAACGCAATTTAATATTTCAACTACAAAAACAAAAATGTTGGCAACACTGTAAAAAATATTAAAAATATTTATTTGGTAGCAAATTTAATTTCCTTTCAGAAAAGTATCTAACATTGTTTGTAGCTTTATTGAGATATTCAATAAACAAAATATAAACTTTTCAAAAATCTCAAAAAAATGGGGGCAGCTCATGGGCCGAGGGGT
Source organism: Aedes japonicus (assembly GCA_034211315.2). Classification (NCBI taxonomy): domain Eukaryota; kingdom Metazoa; phylum Arthropoda; class Insecta; order Diptera; family Culicidae; genus Aedes; species Aedes japonicus. The sequence continues at coordinate 250,305 of JASCZW010005290.1, read as the reverse complement.
TCACCGATTGGTCTAAAACTTTTGATATTTGATTAATAGCCTAGAACAAGTATATCAGCCAATTTTGGTTCGAATCGAAGAGGGTCGATGCATTTCTCCGGTCACTTGATATGGAATGACCCTTATATGAAATGCTCATAACATTTTGGAAAATTTACTGGCACACTAGAATATCCTCGGATGATCTTTTCAGGATATTACAAAAAACTGACGATAGCGCTTACAATAATACTTGAATAAAAGATCATATTACAATAGAGTTTCAAAACCATTTATATTCTTTGTTTTTATTCTAGTTTGTCATTTGATTTTGTTCATATTTTTCAGAGTGTTCTGAAATACAATAAAAATCATTAAAAAAACTCAAGAACAAGTACAGGTCAAGCATAAAAAAAATGAAACCAATTTGTCAAGAAAATCTCTAGCCAAACATTTCGCATTTGATTTTTTTTTAAATTATCCATAAAAAGATTTGAGCAGTTTTACTTTTATACCTGAACCTTAGCTGAACCCGGTGCGAGTGTTGCTAAAGGGTGATACGGTCAAAATTTGGTCAAGGGAAAACGCGTGTAAATCGGTGAAATCGTTTATTTAAAAAATCAAATTAAATTTCTTTTTCAAGTTCAATTAGTATAAAATTCAGGAAAAATATTCAGTTAGGCTTCCTTTCTCTTTAACGCACTTTTTAATGGTTCGCACTAACCTCTCAGAGCACCGAAATTCTTCTAGTAGGCCACCAAAAATAGTAGGCCATGTAAAACTGCTATTTAAAAAAAAATTAAGCGGTGTTTTCCTTTTAGATCTGCCTTGATGAAGTATATAAGATTATATCAGAGTGGTTGAATAAACAAATTTTACAAACATGTAATCTTTAAAAGTGAATATCTCCATGACGGAGCAAATTGTTTTTTGTCGATAAGTGTTTCTTATGTAAAAAAGTCTGCTGAACATATTGGAGCCAAAAAAAATGAAAAAAAGTGGGGGCATTTTGAGAAAAACGCAATTTAATATTTCAACTACAAAAATAAAAATGTTGGCAACACTGTAAAAAATATTAGAAATATTTATTTGGCAGCAAATTTTATTTCCTTTCAGAAAAGTATCTAACATTGTTTGTAGCTTTTTTATTCATTGAGATATTCAATAAACAAAATATAAACTTTTCAAAAATCTCAAAAAAATGGGGGCAGCTCATGGGCCGAGGGGTTCACCGATTGGTCTAAAACTTTTGATATTTGATTAATAGCCTAGAACAAGTATATCAGCCAATTTTGGTTCGAATCGAAGAGGGTCGATGCATTTCTCCGGTCACTTGATATGGAATGACCCTTATATGAAATGCTCATAACATTTTGGAAAATTTACTGGCACACTAGAATATCCTCGGATGATCTTTTCAGGATATTACAAAAAACTGACGATAGCGCTTACAATAATACTTGAATAAAAGATCATATTACAATAGAGTTTCAAAACCATTTATATTCTTTGTTTTTATTCTAGTTTGTCATTTGATTTTGTTCATATTTTTCAGAGTGTTCTGAAATACAATAAAAATCATAAAAAAACTCAAGAACAAGTACAGGTCAAGCATAAAAAAAACGAAACCAATTTGTCAAGAAAATCTGTAGCCAAACATTTCGCATTTGATTTTTTTTTTAAATTATCCATAAAAAGATTTGAGCAGTTTTACTTTTATACCTGAACCTTAGCTGAACCCAGTGCGAGTGCTGCTACGCTTGCAACAAAATGAATGAAAATATAATAGAACTGGCACGTTTAGGGTTGTTTTTCATATTAAGTTTTTTTCTTGACTAAGATGGGCTTAAACTTCTACCAAAACATGCTACTTACCCGAGAAGTACTCATTTTATGTTTCAGTTACCTAAATAATTCTCCCGTCTAGTAGTATTATCGAACAACACATCTATTGTACTAAGCTTTTTGAGCACTTTGAGGTCAGCAGCTACTTGAAGATTGGCATCCGTTTGAGATTTAATTGAATCCATAATCTGCTCCTGTTGACAAAGCACTTTGCGTTTGTCGATTCCTGTTTTTAGATGATGTTGGCAATCGGAGCAAAGGGGTATCATGTACAATGACAATAACTGCTTCTGATGCCGTTGAACACCTATGCAAGCCGCGTGATAACACTTGTCGCAAAATTCACACTTCCACATGAAACGATCGTTACTGATATTGCACGACGTAACACTGCAATTCATAATGATGGCTTTAACTTTTTTGGATCTCGCGCGCCGCCTAAAAAAACATTGTAAAAATTTAATACGGAGGTTGGAAAAAACCATACAATCATGCTGAACTATCGGTGCAAAAACAAAGCCGAGGCGTTGTCATACTACAAGTTTGGGCCGAATTAATAAGATGAATTCACCTCAGCTTTGTTTCTGCACCGAAAGTTCAGCATGGTAAATATCGGGTGAAAGCGAGAAATACTCATGTTGGAACGTCAACTTTGACGCCAGCTGTAGTCCAAACCACTTAATGTAAACAGTTAAAATTTTGTCCACATTAATCTCTAGCTAAGCCATGGAGAAATTTGTAATATCCCACCTAAATTTTTCACAGATATACGGGTTTTTGAAATTGGTATGTCAAAAATGACTTTTTTCACATATGTTAAGATAACTTCAAATTTATAAACTTCATCAACATTAAATTTTGGTCAGGTGTATACATTAGTTATAGTGTTGTCAAAATTTCAGCCAAATATATTGATAATTGACAAAGTAACAGAAGGTTGAACAACGCGTATTTTGGAAGCAAAATTTTGCTCGGCTTTTTTTTTGCTACTGATAAGTATTACGATTATTATTATAAATCCTCATTGGATTTATTATTGTCATAATAATTTTTCATTAATTGGAATAAAATAATTATAGCTATTTTGATTATTTTTACTGTAAAACTAAGTACAATTATATTTATCCCTGGGCACTGGAAAAACCTTGTGGTAGCTTGAAAACTACCAGGTTCCAGGGCTTATCTGGATCTTTACCCAAACGGGAAAGATGCAAACCAGTATTTCCAGAGGGGGATATGGACCAGAAGTGCATTTGAACCCACTAGTAGTAGCATTTTCACTTTTAATTTGACACCTTTCCTTATTTCCATACAATATAGAATCTGTATAATTTCAATAATATTACTACTACTCAATGAATCATCTATTCATTGTAATACTTTTATTATAACTGATTTTTAATATGGGTCTGCAATTTTCTGGAAAGCATCACCACACAGATTCTACATTTGGTTTGGCTGTTTTTAGCAGAGGAGCGAATATGTTTGTATACTTCTAGAACATAAAAAGAAACTAAAAGAGCCTGGTAGTGTCACAGTGGAAGCAATCCGGAGTCTCATGGACAGTTAGGCATCTCGGCCTCTGGTTCGAACAAGACCAAGTAGCCAACCAAGAAAGACCTACGTGGACGAAGCACATGCATGCGAGTATCATCTAAGGCGGTATGTTCCCAACAAATCAAAAGTAATAACAACAGTGTGGGTAAGTAAATCAGTTAACATTACCAAAACTACATACACGTCATACATACAAACATAACTATATATTAAAAGACCGCCCACAAATACCCATGTCCAACAGAGCAGCTTATTTTCCCGATGAGTCTAACGTCAAATACTTTGTTCCATTTGGGAGCGTAGAATAAGGGAGAAAGCTATTACATTGTCACACCTCACAGTGATTCCATCCCATGCAAAAGGCGGAAAAAAGTCTAAAAATGGATTTTACATAGTTTAACTATGTGTTTTCAAGTAATTTTGGGTCACTGATTTAAAAAATGCTATTTAAATTGTCGTCTTAGGCCACACTACCATGATATGGCCACTTTATTGTACCCTGGAATGTCCGGAACATCCGAAAAAATGATGAATTAATTTGTCTTGACCTAAAGCAATGTGATTTTTTTTTCAAAACCATTTGTTCACAAAATGTAAGTAAAACGACGTGGAGAACAATCTATGGTTCTGTAAGTGGCCATTGCATGGTCTTCCGGAAGTTCCGGAACATTCGTAAAACTTGATAATTCAGCAATTTTATACCAAAAATAAATAGTAGTGGGTCTTAGAATTTCACAACATTTGATAAATTAGTTCATTTTCGAAAAGTATATGACTTTAATTTTTTTTTTGTCCTTAGGGTGATCCATTTTGAGATAGGGTAGTCCAAAACCAAATTTTAGACAGATTTATAGTTTTTAAGAATTGGACCGATTTTCAATTTTTTCTGCATAAATAAAATGAGTTTTCAGAAAAAGTATGTGCATAGAAAAATTAAATCTTATTTTATTATCAATTAAGAAAAGGTCAAGTTCTTAGTATTTTAATGGCGCCTAAAATTTTCATATATATTTCAAATAAGAAAAATCAGACGATTTACGTTAAGTCATTATATTGATTGTAATGATTTATTCCAATATGCGTTTTCATCATGTTTACTATTATCACAAAAGAAGAGTATACACTGACAAAAAAAAACGAGAGGAAATCATATCGCATGGAAATTTGCCAGAAGATATTATTGCATATTTCATACGATTCTCTCATGGAAAAAATGATCGTATGAAAATTTTCTTCACAGAAAAAAAAAGTTGCAATCGGGATTCGAACCATGAATCAGGATCTAAAGATGAGCCACAATCCCTCGAGACTATCAAAAGCGTGTCACTGAATTTTGAAGGGTCATGTACAATTTATGCTCTAGGGGGGATGGGGTTTGACGTTTAGTAACAACAAGCAAAGTTCGAAACAACAAGCGAAAGCAATAAGCTTGAAACGCTTAGGAAGAAAGGAAGAAATGAATTCGTTACATGTGAATTACATGTACATTTATTTGAAAATACAAACCTCAATTGATCCACCTATGGTGAGAACTGACCCTTTTTTCAATTCCCTGGTAGGAATACGAACCCGGATGTGGTCATTGTGGTCCTGGAATCTTGATATCATCACCATTGTACTTATTTTTGAGTTCTCATGTTATTTGACGTGTCGCATGATGAGTTTTGACCGTAATTTGAATCTGGCCACATTCCCGGGAGTTGCCGGAACATCAACCCGGATGTGATTAATGTGGTTCTGGACTCGAAATATCATTGCCATTTAACTTACTTCTGAATTCTCATTTATTTTGAGGTGTCACATAATGGGTTTTGATCGAAGTCCGAAATTGACCACTTCCCCGGGGGTATCTCCGGAACCGGAAATATATTTACAAAACGACGTATGAGATCACAGTACCTTTCATATATTGTTTCATTCAAATCGGTTCAATAGTTGCTTGAGAAACTGAATTAGAAATTTCGTTACATACATACACTACACTCACAGACATGTGTTCAGTTTATTGAGCTGAGTTCGTTGTATGTAACACTAGGCCCACTAGGCCTTGGCTTAAATGGCGATTTCCCAAGATATATACTTATACTTATATGCATATGTATATATATTTATATACACTTCTTTGTAAGAAGGGCAAAATCGTGGTTCATTGGATCTATTGCTAGATTTATGTTTTCACAAATTTTACGTGTTTCTCATACATTTCCAGACACTGCCCTCTCGGAACCATGATTGCGCAAGTTTGCGCAAGATGAAACCCAGATTTTAGAAAAGCTGGCAAAAAAGTCTTCAAAATAAGCCTATTATGGTTTATTTATTTATTTATTTCGTCAATCATCATTGTAGACTACATATACATTTACATTTATTCATATATATTTACATTTGTATAAAGTTAGTATCTATGAGGTATAACTCTTGCAGTCAATTTTTTTCTTATTGCCGCTTTAGGCATAGTAAAATCGATTATTTCACAATATTCATTATATATGTTCATCATTCTGTTCATTGGTCTATTGCTAGCATAAATTGTTCTCTGAGGCCTTACATGAAATAGATTTCTGATTCTTAAAATGCGTGATGGTGCATAAAAGTTCAAACTTTCTAAAAGGTTTGCCGAATCTATACGCTGCGAGATAACATTATTAACAAAACAGATCATAGCAATTTCTCGTCTTTTCTTCAGTGATTCAATATCAATTAACATGCAACGAGACTCATACGAGGGAATAGGAAATGAATTCCAGCCTAGTTTTCTAAGAGCAAATAACAAAAATTGTTTCTGTACAGATTCAATACGACTAATGTATGTTTCTTGGTATGGAGCCCAAACAACAGAGCAATATTCGAGAATGGATCTTACGTACGTTACATAAAGTGTTTTGATAGTATATGGATCCTTAAAATGATAACTGAACCTTTTGATGAATCCTAACATATTATTTGCTTTGAGAATTGTTGCATTAAAATGATCTACAAAGGTCAGTTTAGAATCAAGAATCACTCCTAAGTCTCTAATTTTATTGCATCTTTCAATTAACTGATTTCCTAGACTATACGTGAAATCATGTTGAGTAAGTTTTCTTGAATATGATATGATGTTACACTTTTTTATATTAATATCAAGCAGACTTTTAGCACACCATTTGTAGAAGACATCAATTTCACTCTGAAAATGTTGCAGATCTAACTCACTACAGATTTCCATATACAGTTTCATATCATCAGCATAGATAATAACGTTAAGATGATTTAATACAAGATTAACATCATCAACAAAAAAAATAAATAAAAGAGGACCTAAATGAGATCCCTGTGGAACTCCTGAGGTAACATTAACTGATCTAGAGATCTTTCCTTTGAAACGTACCTCCTGTGTTCTATCTGTCAGATAAGATTCGATCCACTTTAATAGTGTCCTGGTTAAACCTACTCGCTTAAGTTTGAAAAGTAGCAATGGAATGTCAACTCTATCAAACGCTTTGCTGAAGTCAGTATATAAAGCTTCCACAAAATTTCCTCTATCCATTGCACCTAAAGAAAATTCTACAAATTCCAATAGATTAGTAGATGTTGATCTGCCTTTGAAAAAACCATGTTGATTATTCGAAATCCGATTTTTTACCTGGTTGAATAATTTTTGATTTACAATCGCTTCAAACATTTTAGGAATGCTTGAAATGATTGCGATTCCTCTATAATTTTTAATGTCTGATCGTTTGCCAGATTTAAAGACAGGTATTAAAAATGATTTTTTCCAGAATAGTGGAAAGTCTCCTTATTGAAGTGATAGATTAAAGAGCCAAAACAGGGGTTTAACAAAAGAAGTTGCTAGTTCTTTCAATAGTACTGGAGGTATCCCATCTGGACCAGGTCCTTTTCCAGCATCAAGGCCTTTAAGTGCCATTAAAATTTCTTGAACAGTGATGTTTTCAACTGATACGTCATTTTGATGCTCAGGTAGATAGGAAAAATAGTTGAGGTCAAGAATATCGTTGGATTTCTTATACATATTTTGGAAAAAGCGTGCAAACTGATTACAAATGTTTCCGCTTTCAGAACCATCAAACTCTTCAAACTGCATGCGGGAAGGAAAGTTACACGTTTTCATTGTTTCCTTCGTGAAGTTAAAGAACGCCTTTGGATCGGATTTTATATTATTTTCTACTCTTGTATTGTACCTTTCGTATGCTGATGATATTTCTGCATCAAGTGCTCTACAAATATCTATGTATTTATCTAAATTTGGTAAACTTTTGATTTTTTGTATGCTTTGTGAGCTTTTTGTTTTCTGTTTTTGAGATTTTTGATTTCACGTGTATACCATATCGGTTGCTTATAGTTTGTTAGTAATCTCTTTTTTTTCTTTGGAACGTAATCGTCAATAATTGCATATAGATTGTTACAAAATATGTCAACGGCCTTGTTCATGTCTTTTTCATTTTTTAAAAGGTTCTGCCAATCTATATTTGTTAGTTTTCTGTTAATTTCAGTATAGTTTATGTTTTTGAAATCGTAAACAAGTTCATAATCAGTATCTTCTGGACGTTGCCTATGAGAATCTGAGAATAATGAATATTCGATAGCAGTATGAAATTTTTCATTCTTCCATAGTGGGTCTAAAGCTTCGTCAATGCTAAAATCCTCAGTACAATTAGTAAAAACAAAATCTAAATAGCAGTCAAGCTGGTTCCGAACATGATTAATTTGATGAAGTCCTAGGTGGCTGATTTTATCAAAGATAAGTTGTAAAGTTTCATTTTCACCTATAATTGGAAGCAGTAAGGATTCGTTATCCTTATCGTGAATAAAATCAACTGTTTTCTGGTTAAAATCTCCATAGATGTGAACCTTGGTTCGAGGCTCCAAAACTTGAAATCTAGATTCCGCGATGTTTAAAAATTTGTCATATGAAGCTTTTTTAGCCGTATGTGGAGGAAAGTAAACAGATACAAAAAGATGAAGTTCGCCATTCATCGTTACTTTTAACCCACACGTCTTCAAATTCTTTATGTTTTTCACTAGGGATTATTTCGGCTTGGAGGTTTGCATTGACGGCAATAAGCACACCACCACCGGATTTTTTCTCTGACAATGTCAAGTCACGGTCACATCTGAATACATTAAATTTGCTACCGAAAACTTCCTCACTTTTGATTTCATCAGACCAACTTGTTTCAGTTCCTAATATGATATCGTATAGACAACCGTTAATTTTATTCCGAACTTCGTTAATTTTTTGTGCACTGCGCATACGATTAAAATTTTGACAATAAACTATTGTTTCAGTTAATTCTATTTTATTATACACACAAGACTCACTTGAAGAATGAGGAATTACCTCATGTGGATCAGCTTCCTCAAATAAACGCGTCAAATCTATGAAGTCTTCCTCTGAAGAGGGCGTCAGTTTCGGCGAAAACACGTATGTCTACTTGTACACGCCTCACACGATGTCGATGAGCTCGCATGGGCCATACAAGATAAGTTTGAAGGGACGCTCGTTGGATACGGATTTAAGGTTTCCCCTTTTGTAAATTGAATCTGCGGTACATAATTACCCGGTGGTTTGGAGAAACGATCTCTTGCTGATGCGAGAAGCTCTCGATCAGTCGGAAGGATATTTAAACTGTTCTGGTTTCTGAAGTTGAGATAGCTAGAGTTGTTGTAGTTGGCGTTGTTGGAATCATAAGCATTGATGGGTTTTTCCAACGTGTTCGATTTATGTTGTTGGCGTTGAAGTGAACGTTGTTCACGCATGGATTATGTTGGTTAGAGTTGTAGTTGATTTTTGTTATTTTTTGTTGCTTTCTGCGTTTTGCCGCTTTGTCGGCAAGTTTTTGTTGCTTTAGGCGACGTAGTTTACGCTCATCATAGTCGGTCCAGTCTGCCCTCCATACCTTCCTGGTACCGAGTAGGCGCCACCCAGAGTTGTCGCTTAGTTCAGTTTCCATGCTGGGGTACGAATCGTCTGGCGGAGGCAAAGGGACAATACTCCGTGATGATGATATGTTTGCCGATAAGGATTTTAGTTCGTCTATAATATCTAGCCCGAGCATAGAATTCGCATGCATATTGCAGCTAGCCGCTGTATCTAAAGACAATTGATTTAGTTGACTAATTTCATTGTTTATATTGCGCAGGTCAGTTGATAATTCTGAAGTCAACGCTTTTATCGATGTATGCACATTTTCCTTCGTTGCTTACATCGACGTGTCAAATAACGAAGTAACGTGATTTTTAATGGCAACGACACTGCCAGATAGACTACTTCCTTTGTTTATTAAGGCCAGATCATGTTTTATGCTTGTGAGTGATATTTCTAGGCCTTCAATTGCTTCCTGGACCATGCTCGGCTTTTCTTGATGTAGTGCAAATCGATGCATTACCTCTGTATTAGCATTTAATTGCTTCTCAAGAAGTTTTTGCTGCTCGACGAGGGCATTGAATTCTAACTTTGCGTGAAAAAATTCTTGACAAGAGTAGCAGCACGGTAGTACGTATGAGTTTACGTCCACCACCTTCCTGTCCTTCCTCCGTAGTGAGCCACGCTGGACAGTCACACCAATGCATGCCGGATGATATTTCCGCTGGCACCCTACACACGACCACATAACTGAATCGACAGAGGTGTCGATAGCACAAATTTCACAGTCCATGATATTTACGAAAGAAGAAAACAAACAAAGCTGAATCAGACAAAATTAAGTAAACGAATCGCGTGCGGCAAATTTATCGTATTTAGAGCTAATTAAAAAAGCGTCCGTACTGATCTACGACAAAAATTGAATTGCGCGTGTGTGCTCATATTTGAATATTTAATTGAAGTTTTTTTTTTCCGATTCTCCATACATTTTATATGGGAGCAAAAAATCACGACCACGTAGGTCCCATACTTTGAAAAATTGTAGAGAGCACAATTCTCATCCAATTTTCATAGAATTTTGGAAAAAGAAACTTCAAATAGTTTAAAAAATTATAAAAATATATTTATTGTAAAATGAGAAAGTCGATTTTTCGACTTTTTTCCGCCTTGGAATCACTGTGCACCTGTACTATATGAAATTGCGCAGATACCAAAAACTGCACTGACACTGTTGCGATATCGGATATTGAACGAACGCGACTCACGCTTACAAGTAGAAATCACTTTATTAAGAACTAAGGTAATCAAATATATGTACGCGAGCCGCGGGATACAATCGCAATGAATGCATACCAACGACGCACACCTAAACGACATCTGACATGCTGACGGCTGTCAACTGAATAGCCCTTCAGTAGTTTCGGTTGCGTCCATTAGGATAGGGTTGTCCTGCCAACACCTCCCCTGTTAATAAAGGCTGTACGCTTCATACCTCACAGGCGGTCTTCGGGTCCGTGAAGACTGGCGAGTAGGAATCGGTTGTGGTTGTTGATTACTGTGAGGAGGTTGTTGCAGGTCTGCGAGTAGTTCAACTGGCAAAGGTACCAGCGGCTGATCATTCTCATCTTCTGGCTCTAACATAGGATTTTGTAGACCCCAGCTGTCCAGAAGCACTGACAAGGGTAGTTGAACGTCATCTGGTGCACTTTAACTGAGTGCCTTAGCTTCGGAATTGTAACGTGTCCGCAGTTGGTGGACGAAGAAGCTCCAATGCGGTCCGTATCGGCCTTCCATACATTAGCTCACCCGGGGATTTGCTCTCAGGAGCGCTACGGCAGGGTGTGGACCTATAGCATAAAAGAAAACTATCGATGGCTTCGTCGAGGGCTTCCCCCCCGGCAGTGATTTTCTTGAGCGATCTCTTGAACGTATCGACGAATCGCTCTGCTAACCCGTTTAATTGCGGGTGATACGGCGCGGTTTTGAGGTGAGTGATCCCGTTGGCTGCACAGTATGCTTCAAATCTGTCACTGGTAAGTTGCGTTCCATTTTCTGTTACCAGTGTTTCCGGCTGCCCATACCTTGCAAAGATTCCGCGAAGTATGCTTAACGTTGCTGTGATGTCCTTCGTTCGAACCACTTCTGGCCACTTCGTGTAAGAATCAACCAGGATAAGGAAGTAATGTCCCTCAAGCGGACCGGCGAAATCCAAATGAAGACGTTGCCATGGTTTAGCTGGTTTGGGCCATGACTCCAGATTTGTCTTCCGGTCTGTTTTAGATACGCTGGCACATTCGTTGCAGGAACGTACAAGCTGTGCAACTGCATCATCGATGTTTGGCCAATAAACATACTGGCGAGCTATGCTCCGCATGCGTTCTATACCAGGGCGTCCCTTGACTCCCTTGTGCAACTGTAGAAGCGTTTTCTTCCTGTATGTCGGTGGGATAACCAGCCTGTCACCATACATGATGCAACCAGCAACGATGGAGAGACCTTCTCGGCGTAGGTAGAATTGTTGGATTCCGGGGTCGGTGATGTTTCCACTTTTTGACGGCCAACCTTCTGTGATTTACCGAGTGACTTGTTGTAGGCAGTCGTCAGTTTTAGTTGCCCTCTGAATGACCTTGAACGAGAGGGGAAATGTTTGCAGTGAATCGTTGATTGAAGCTCGAATGCTGTGTTCTAGTTCCAGACTTGCTATCACATATTCCTCTTCTGGACGCACGTGACAGTACGTCCGCGTGACCGAAACTGTGAGTAGAGGTGTAACAGATTTCAAAGTCGTAGAGTAAAAGTGTTAGGGCCCACCGTTGGAGCCTATTGGCAGTGTAGATAGGAATTCCCTTCTTCGAACCAAATATCTGCAGTAGAGGTTTATGATCGGTTTCCAAGGTAAACTTTCTGCCAAACAACATTCGGTGGAATCGTGTTACGGCGAACACCAGTGCTAAACCTTCTTTCTCTACCTGGCTGTAGTTCGTTTCGGCTGCTGTCAAGCTGCGAGACACGTGATAGATTGCTTTTATGGATCCGTCGGGAAACCTATGGGCTATGCGGGCTCCCAGCCAAACCGATGATGCATCTGCTGACACAATGATATCCATGGCCGGGTTGTAGTGTGTCAGTAGCAACGGTGATTGAAGGAGTTCTCGAAAACGGTCGAACGATTTCTGGCAGGCAGACGACCATTCGAATTTCACACCCGTCTTGAGCAGCTGGTCCATAGGTTGCCGAAGTGAACGCATCTCTTTCACGTATTTACCATAATAATTAATGGCACCAAGATACGATCGCAGCGTAGGGACATCATGAGGAGGAGGCATGTTGACAATTGCTGCCACTTTGTCTGGATCTGGTCTAATGCCGTCTTTATCTAGTATTTAACTTGGCGCAAATTGAAACTGCATTTTTCAATGCGCACTGTGAAGCCAATTCCTGCAATCGAGTGAGAACGTTGTGAAGATTGTGTCGATGTTCTTCTTCCGTACGACCTCCGACAAGGATGTCATCCAAATAACCAACAGAACCGGTGAGTCCAGCGAGCATGGCGTCCATTATCTGTTGAAAAGCCCCCGGCGCGGATTTTACACCTGGTGACAGTCTCGTGAATCGGTATAGCCCTTTGTGAGTATTAATGGTAAGTAGCTGCTGACTTGCTTCGTCAACCGGCACCTGAAGGTACACGTCGGATAAGTCGATGTGGCTAAAGTGTCGACAGCTGGCCATTTTCGTGAAGATGTCCTCGGGTAACGGTAACGGATAACAGTTGGTCTCTAGCGTCGTATTCAGGCCTGTTGAGAAATCGCATATCCGAACTGTCCCGTTTGGTTTTCGGACGACGACAATCGGAGCCGCCCAGTCGGAAAAATCGACCTTCTTCAGGATTCCTTGTCGTTTCAACCGATGGAGTTCTTCTTCCACAGCACTTTCCATACTGTACGCTACTGGCCGCTTTGGTCGAAATACTGGTTTTGGATTGTTCTTGAGCACTAATTGGACAGGTGTTTTGTTGCATAAGCCCAGTTTCGCCGTGAAAACATCGGGGAATCGGCTACGTAGGTTGGAAATCTCCTGCGTCTGTTGCACAGTGACTTGGTTGGAGAACGATGTGATTGATTTGTTCCACAATCCAAACATGTCCATGAGATCAATCCCTAAAATATCAAGATGGACGTTAGGAGCGGCGACATAACACTTACCCTCTTTTGTGACGTTGTTGAGGGTAATGCTACAATGCAACTCCGAGATTAAATCCAATGGCGCTCTGGACGCTGTTCTAGCTCGACATGATGTGGGTTTCACCTTCGGCCGCCCAAGCTTGATCCACGAACGTTGAGATATGATCGATACATCCGCCCCCGTGTCCAATTGTAACCGAAGCGGAACGTTGTTGAACTGAACGTCGATGAACTTCCGACCTTCACTGATGTTGTGTACTGTTACGGTTTTCGTTGACTGCTCAAGCTGTTTTTTCTTGCTCTTCTGCCAAGCCTTCTTTGGATTCGGTGCGCTAGAAGAAGATTTTGACGGAAAACAGGAGCAATATCCTTCTCTGTGGCCTTGTTTCCCACACTCACGACACTTGTGATCACGGAATCTGCAATCTTTGCTGAAATGCATCCCGCCGCAAGACCAACAGGGTGTTCTAGGCTGATCTCGAGAAAGGCTCCGACTGCTGGAATGATTAGGATGATGCTTCTGTTTATGGTGGGCCACGAAGTTTACGGCCGACGGTTTCTCCACAAGGACGGTGTCCTGTTTAAGGTTCACCAGACTGTTGCACTGTTCGACAATTTGTTGGAGGGTGAGATCTGCTGCTTCATTCAGTTTATTGATGAGACGCATCCTGATCTCCGCGTCTTGCGTCGATCTGAGGCCACACACAAACGTCAAACACTTGAACTGTTCCTCGGTCAGTTCTGACAATTTAAAATCAACACACGATTTATTGACTTTGCACGAATAGGCGAGGTAGTCTTCATTGTCTTCCTTGATTGTTTGGAGACAATTGTAGCGTCGCCTAAAAATGGAAATGGTTGCACCGAACAGTACTTTCAGCTTTTCCACGGTTTCGGCGAACGTGTATTCACGAGCTACTTTGGGCATAATGAAACTGTTATACCGTTCGTGGTCTGGTGGACTGAGCTTACGAAGAAGGAGACGAACTTTCGCGGCATCATCTAACTTTGAGGCATCTTTGTCGAACAATTCGCTATTGCGGGAAAACCACGCGTCGAAGGTGTTACCCCTCTCCTTATTGTACATGAATTCCACCATGTTGCTTGATAGGAAATCGAGTACAACCTCATCGCGGGACAGATTCTTGATGGCGGTTTGCATTGCTGCCAGTTGCTCCGACATCCGCCTCATGAGTATTTGTTGATTCCGAAGAATTTGTACAATCGAGTCGCTGAAATTCTGTTGTTGGCCTCCCGGATTTGCTGCACCACCGCCGCCATTGTTGTTCGCCATCGTAAACTTTTTTCCTCTGCTCCAAATCCACGCAGAAACGCCTTTTTCGCGGGATGAACGGGCGATATTTTGCACGAATTTACTACCGCCTCGTCGCCACTGTTGCGATATCGGATATTGAACGAACGCGACTCACGCTTACAAGTAGAAATCACTTTATTAAGAACTAAGGTAATAAAATATGTGTACGCGAGCCGCGGGATACAATCGCAATGAATGCATACCAACGACGCACACCAAAACGACATTTGACATGCTGACGGGTGTCAACTGAATAGCCCTTCAGTAGTTTCGGTTGCGTCCATTAGGATAGGGTTGTCCTGCCAACAGACACGAATATCAATAACAATGTAATGACACGGACAAAGTACAAAAACACGGACTTTAACAAATACCTGGACAACAAAACGCGTACACTGACTGATACTGAATCCCAAAAATTTTCAAGAAGATTAGGTGAGCTGATTTCGAAAGCCCGGTGTTTATTTGGTCACCATAGACTAATCCTTCCGGCATAATCACTTGAGAATTTTCAAAAACCAACCCCGATCATTGCAATCCTATGGGGATAAAAAAAAAACTATGTACAATTATATTTATAACTATCATTATAAGAAACCCAATAATATATTACCATAGAATAATGACACAAAAAATTATCATTGTTATTTTATTATGGATAATAATAATTCTCATTGTGATATCTACACTTAATTTTATTGTTTACTTTGATTATATTTTTTTAGCACATTTGTTATAATATGAGTTAAAATAGCAATCATCGTATTGACAGTAAATATATAATGATTTTAATTCATATCGTATGATTATCTTTGTAAATATTATTTTAACAATGAATCCTAGAGGGTTTGAGCTGTTTAGTGGAATACCTGTAACTAGAAATTAGAAGAAAAATAAGTATCTTCCATTTAATTCCAACTACCTTTGCTTATCTTCGACAGATACGCGTATTTCGTCCACAATGTGCAGACTTCTTCAGTGTCTCGTACTAAGTCGAGTTATTAGTACGAGACACTGAAGAAGTCTGCACATTGTAGACGAAATACGCGTATCTGTCGAAGATAAGCAAAGGTAATTTCAACAATATTTTAAAGATTATTATCATATGGATTATTTTGGTTGTTAATAATTATGATGATTATAATGCATATTTAAAAAAAAAATCAAATTTTATTATGTTGTTCAACACTTTCATGAGAGTAATGAAACACTTTCATGAGAGTAATGAAAATTATTTTAATTCATGTTATGATTACTATCATCATAATCATTATTGGGGGAGGTAGCTCATCAAATCTTCCGGTCCGCCTCTAAGCATCTTGTACCAGGTGGGTCTCCACCGATTGCCTGTCGATCTGCCAATTTTGGAAGACGTCTGCATTGATTTATCTCAAATTATAAAAATCCGTCCACTATATCACAAAACATTGCGATTGGTTGAGCGGATTGGAGATAATAAAATCATTGGGTATAGGACCATGTCTTTCCCGGGTGGTGCGAAAATGATGAGCTAAGAAATAGAAGCGTAAAGTTGCCAGAAGGCACGAGGGGATTTGACCGTAAACCGGTAAATTTTTTACAGATAACTGTGAAGTTTCGCCGGGGCCGGGCCTAAAGGTAGGGTTGCCGAGCGCTCGGTTGTTGAGAGTTCGGTGGAATTTCACAGGTTTCTGTGGGAAGATCTGGGTGTGTTCAAAGTTTACGGAAGAAGAGTGCTTCGCGCATCTAATGTGAACAGTTGCGTTGATTCTTTCTTATTTAAAATTTTCTTATAGGGTTTACCGCGTTATCTATAGTTTTCGGTGTTTTGTTTTTTTTCGGCGCCGCGAGTGATCGAGTTAGTACAGAAAAAGATCAAAAAACTGCTGCTAGGGGAGATATGACGGTAAATAATTGAAACATCCATACTATTAGATCACCATATTTGCCGTATCACCACGGTGTCGATGCCTTGTTGCTAACTGCTTTGATATCGGTTATAGGGAATTATTTTAATTTCGGTTATCTGTTGTTCGGCGGGGCGAGCGATAATGTGAGCACGGAAAAAACCAATAAACTGAATCCTAGAAAGTGTGAGCTGTTTAAAGGATTACCTGTTAATAGAGGGAGAAGAGGGATTGGTGTTTTCCGTTTGATTCCGACTATCTTTGTTGCTTGTCTTGTGTTTGTCGGGATGGGCGGTGGGGGTGGTTGGATTTTGAATGGAGGATACTAGTTTTTCTTCTCATCTTCTATATAATAAAAATGAGTTGGGGTTTCCTTTGTCACGATTTAACTCGCGAGCGGAAGAACCGATCGGCGTGAAATTTTGTATACAGAGTTTTTTGGGACCAGAAAACAATCTTATGATGGTTTGAGACCCCTCCCTTCACTGAAAAGGGGGGCTCCCATACAAATGAAACACAAATTTCTACACAACTCGAGAACTAATCAAGCAAAAGAAACCAAATTTAGCATGTGTGAGTTTTTGAAGGCAAAAAAGGGTTTTATGGTAGCTTGAGAACCCTCCCCGTCATAAAAGGGAGGGCTCTCATACAAATAAAACACAAAATTCTGCATAACTCGGGAACTAATCAAGCAAACGGGACGAAATTTAGCATGTGGTGGTTTTTAAGACAAAAAATGTTTCTATGGTAATTTGAGACCCCTTCCCATCCTAAAGGGGGGGGGGGGGCGTATGAGGGCTCCGATACAAATGAAATACACTATTCTGCATGACTCGAGAACTAATCAAGCAAATGGAACCAAATTTAGTATGTGGTGGTTTTTGAAGACAAAAAATTGTTCTTTGTTGATTTGAGACCCCTCCCCTTTTTGAAAGGGGGGGAACCTATTCTTGGTATGGGTGAGTTTTTGAAGGCAAGAAATGTTTTTGTGGTAATTTAAGACCTTTCCTCATTCTGAAAAGGGGGGCTACTATACAAACGAAACACAAATTTAAACCAAACATGAGAACTATCCCTACCGCTATGCAAATTTGTATGCAGGGGTTTTTGGGTCCGGGAAAGGGTCTTATTATAGTTCGACACCCCTCCCACCTTTAGAAAGGGGGGCTCCCATGCAAATGAAAAACTATTTTCTGCATAACTCAAGAATTAATCAAACAAATGGAACCAAATATGGCATGTGGAGGTTTTGTAGGCAAGAAATGTTTCTACGGTGGTTTGAGACCCCAAGTAAAAGAAACCAAATTTAGCATGTGTGAGGTTTTAAAGGCAAGAAAGGTTTCTATGATGGTTTCAGATTCCTCTTCGCCCTGAAAGGGGGGGCTCCTATACAAACGAAATACAAATTTATGCATAACTCGAGAACTAATCAAGAAAATGGAACCAAATTTGGCATATGGAGGTTTTTGAAGGAGAGAAATGTTTTTATGGTCATTGAGACTCTTCCGTCTTCTGAAGGGCCGGGCTCTCAAACAAATGAAACACAAATTTCTGCATAACTCGAGAACTAATAAAGCAAATGGAATCAAATTTGGCATGTGGAATTTTTTGAAGGAGAAACATATTCTTATGGTGGTTTAAGACCACTCTGCCCTCTTATTGAGGGGGGTCCTAAAGAAATGAGACGCAAATTTCTGCATAACTCGAGAACTAATAAAGCAAATGGAATCAAATTTGACATATGGATTTTTTTGAAGGTCAGACATATTTCTATGGTGGTTTGAGACCCCTTTGCCCTCTGAAAGAGGGAGGGGGGCTCTCATACAAATGAAACGCAATTTTCTGCATAACTCGAGAACTATTCAAGTAAATGAAACCACATTTGGCATGTGGGGGTTATTGGAAACAGGATTTTTATTTATATTAAAATGGATTTCTGTCTGACTGTCTGTCTGACCGATCGAAGTGAAAATATGTATGCATGTATTTTTGGGGCTGGGGAAGGTTCTTATATTTGTTTGAGACCGCTTCCCCCTTCCGGCTCGCATATAAATGAAATACAAATTTCTGCATAGCTTGAGAACTAATCAAGCAAATGGAATCAAAAATGGTATGCGGGGTGTTTTGAATGCAAGAAATGTTTCTATGGTGAATTCAAACACAAATTTCAACCAATCCTGAGAATTATCCAGGTAGCTAAGCCACAAACTGTGTATTGTCTGGGTAAAAAAAATGTTCTGATAGAAGTTTGAACTCCTTATTACTCAAAAAAAAAAACTCATTAAAAAAAGCGTCTGTTCTATGTAATGTTCATTCATTTACTTGCAGGCGTAGCAACGCTCGCTCCGGGATCAGCTAGTTTCCAATAAAGCTGCTTCTCGGTGAGATCTGGCGCTTCGCCGGGTGTGGTGGGCAGGTGGTGGGTATTATAATTAGTTGTGATCTATATTATTCCTTTGCCATACTCGCCGGGCCGCTTATTAGTTCTCCATATTTGCCGTATCACCACGGTGTCGATGCCTTGTTGCTAACTGCTTTGATATCGGTTATAGGGCATTATTTTAATTTCGGTTATCTGTTGTTCGGCGGAGCGAGCGATAATGTGAGCACGGAAAAAACAATAAACTGAATCCTAGAAAGTGTCAGCTGTTTGGTGGATTACCTTTTA
Source organism: Aedes japonicus (assembly GCA_034211315.2). Lineage (NCBI taxonomy): Eukaryota > Metazoa > Arthropoda > Insecta > Diptera > Culicidae > Aedes > Aedes japonicus. The sequence goes on along the minus strand of JASCZW010005290.1, from coordinate 231,008 downwards.
ATAGAGGGAGAGGAGGGATTGGTGTTTTCCGTTTGATTCCGACTATCTTTGTTGCTTGTCTTGAAGGATACGCTTGTTTCATCTGCAGTATGCGGACTTCTTCAGTGTCGTGTACTAAAACTCAACCAGCCGAGTTATTAGTGCACGGCGCTGGGGAGGTCTGTGCATTGTGGACGGGATACGCGTGTCTGTCGGGATGAGCGGTGGGGGTGGTTGGATTTTGAATGATGGATACTAGTTTTTCTTCTCATTTCCAATAAAGCTGCTTCTCGGTGAGTCTGGTGCTTCGCCGGGTGTGGTGGGCCGGTGGTGGGTATTGTAATTTGTTGTTATCTATAGTATTCCTTTGACATACTCGCCGGGGCGCCATTTCTTGGAACGGGTGAACCACTGTCCCATTGTGTGATTGGCTGCAAAATTTTCCTTACTGTGGATATAGATCGATCCAAATTGGCTTACTTACCTTACCAATCAGACTAAGGCCGGCGTGGCCTCTGCTGTACACAGAAGTTGTCTCCATTCTATTTGGTCCATGGCTGTCACTCGCCAGCCTCGCTGTCTGCGGAGAGTCCGCAGGTCGCCTTCTATTTGATCGATCCACCTTGCTCGTTGCGCGCCTCTTCTTCTTGTACCTGTCGGTTCGTTATTGAGAACCATTTTCACAGGGCTCGACATTCTCACGTCCGACATTCTTACGACATGCCCAGCCCAACGTAGTCGACCGATTTTTGCGATGTGTACGATGGGAGATTCTCCCAGCAACTGGTGCAATTCGTGGTTCATTCGCCTCCTCCACGTTCCGTCTTACATCTGCACTCCCCCGTAGATGGTACGCAGCACCTTCCGTTTAAAGACTCCAAGGGCGCGTTGGTCCTCAACTAGCAATGTCCATGTTTCGTGGCCGTAGAGAACTACCGGTCTAATTAATATCTTGTAGATGGTCAACTTTGCGGTTCGGCGAACTTTGTTCGATCTTAGCGTCCTTCGGAGTCCAAAGTAGCCACGATTGCCAGCCATAATGCGTCTTTTTATTTCTCTGCTGGTGTCGTTATCGGCGGTCACCAATGAGCCCAGATACACGAATTCGTCTACTACCTCGATTTCATCACCGTCGATCTGAACTCGTGCTAGGAGGCTAACATTGTCTTCTCGTGAGCCTCTTCCCTTCATGTATTTTGTTTTCAACGCATTAATCACAAGCCCAATCCTACCAGCTTCAGCCTTAAGTCTGATGTACGTTGCCGCCAATCGTCCAAATTGGCTATCAAACGTTAATATAAACTTCCTTGTTTTGCTAGTGAGGAACCACCAATACACTTTGTAAGTGGTTTATATTTCACTAGACAGGTAAGACAATAACTCTTAGTATCTTTTCAGATAAATGGCTAAGCTCTTGAAACATCCGGGGGACTACAAGGATCTCGCTTATATCTTTGTTCTTAATTTTGATTCTTTTCAGGCATCAAATAATTTATTTCTACCAAATTTTGAAGACAATATCTAATGTTCTTATTTTGTTTTGTTTTGTTTTTCGTTATGCTTGTCTCTTTTCAGTCACAACTCCTTCTCTCTAAATTTTCCCTATCAATCTACGGTAAAAAGTTGTTTCTAAATATTTGCATTTGCATGCTTTCACTTCTAGGAGTTGCCCCAATTATGCGCTCATCCAAAAAGACTAACGTCCTCACCCAATTATCGTAAACATTTTAGAATCGGTTGTCTGAATTGTGATGAGGAGGGTATATTTGACTCATAGAACAAGTCACGTGTGAAATAAAACTGTTACATACCTAACTTCGTTAGTTTCTGTCTCAAGGAATGATCCGGAAAGATTGGTCGGTTGGTATTCATTGTGAACAGAGATTCGGCCCGAAGACTGACTTTCACAACTACCAACTCCAGATATGATTTCCTGTTCTGCCGACGAGCTTCTATCTGCTTTGTTAGGATTTGCTTCCAAACTTCGCTTCTTTTTCCACCACTCAAACATCGCTCTCTTTTTGCTTTCTGAAAACCATTATAGTGTCTAAACTCACTGAGTTGCTTCCGAAACAATGAACGCTAAGGCTATTTTACTTTTGACTCATCAAAATACTGTTATTTTTAAAAGTGTAGGCATATTTATAATTACACACTTAGAAAATTTAACAGTATTCGGTAATTTTTTACCGAACTTTCAACAGCTGAACGTTCGGTAATCCGATTTACCGGATTCCGGTGAAATTTTACAGTATTCCGGTAAAAAAATTACCGGAACTTGTCAAATTTTACCGAAATCCGTTAAATAGGATTACCGAACTGTTCAGCTATTGAAAGTTCGGTAAAAAATTACCGAATACTGTAAAAATTTCTAAGTGTGTACCTATGTGTCGTTTTTTATACATGAATTATTTCTATCGTTCAATGCATTGATTCAAAATATGTTGCATTATTCAGTGTTATAATTCAAGTCATTGCATTCGTATGCAATTGCTAATGATGATTATGGAACATTTTTCACTGCAATTAGAGATAATATATCTCACGACACTTATCAATTGCAGCAAATCGAACAAGTCATTCGAAAGCTTGATCATGATCTCGCTGCTGATGGTTTATTCTGTATCCTCATTCAGGCACCCGTTCTAACGAACGGGATATTTTTTCACTTTTACGCTGTGTGCGGATGTTCTACATCTCACTGTTCTTCTGCGTGGGTACGACTCGGAACACAAATACATACTCATGGGTAGCGCATATGACTAATCTAAGTAATTTCAGAGATTGTGGGGTGTGCTAAAAAAATGATTTCTAGCTTTACTATGCTATTTATAAGTATGTTGTCTTCTAATAAAATACTTAGACGTATTGAATAAAAAAATATCACATTCATACTAAATAATTGAAGTATTGATGAGCGAAGTTGTCAAACTCGATAATTTTCGCAACAAGTTTGGGCTGCAAGAATGGTTTTAGGAAACATGAGAAAAGATCTCGAATTTTTTTTCAAACCCCAGGATGGCAAATTTAGTTGACTAACTTCAAGAGGAAACAATTTTCAGAAAAACTGTTTCATTGTTTTTTAAAAATTCGAGAAAGAGAAACATAAAAAATCTCTCCAACTTCGCCTTAAAAGCGAGTAACGAGATCCATGATAAAATAAAAACACGGGAGCAAAAAAAGTTGAAAATGCTCAATTATACATGCTCACTAGCGCCACATAGCGGGGAACTTTGAACAGAACGGTCCATCTGTTGAATTATCTTGACCTTTTGAACAACTTTGCTTATATTAAGGGTCTCGAGATATACCATCATGAATGTACCTGTATTATCCCCACACATGTTCACTCCGGTCCTATTGTGTGTTCTGGCCCTGGGGCCATTGGCGTAACTACTGGGGGTGCCTGGGGGGCCAGGCCCCCTCCAGAATTCTGTAGGCCCCCCCCAGGATTTTTCCCTAATATATTTCTAATTAGAAATGAAACACTGTTCATAATCTCTACGAAATTGTACGTTTTTTTCCAGTGTTGGTTGTTTTTGCTCTTTGCTGCCTTCAGGCCAGTATCGAATCAAACAATAGAGAGGTTACGGAATTTTTACAATTGATCTGCATTTAACGAAATGTCACCTTCACTTACGGAATAATCAAATGAAACATTTTTCCGAAAGTAAAATTGACAGCTCTTATTAGTTTGGGTGGAAACCTTACAAATTCCAATTTTATTTTTCTTTCTTTAGGTCGGTATCGTGTTCGAAAGAATTTTTTTTTCTATGCCAAACGCATGTTAAATTCCGTTTACTGAAACGGAAAAGTTAAGAATCGAAAAGAAATTTCTGCAGCAGCATCCACGAGAAAAAAATGAAAAATAAAATTGGAATTTATGAGGTTCCCACGCAAACTAATGGGAGCTGTAACAAAATTCCGTTACCTCTTTACTTTTTGGGTCGATACTGGCCTTTTTCTGGTGGATACTGCTGCTGAAATTTCTTTTCAATTCTTTACTTTTCCGTTTCAGAAAACGTCGTTGACATATGCTAGTGTAACTGTGGTATTCGTCCTAGTAATAGAGAATGTTTTGTCTACAATGTGCAGACTTCTTCAGTGTCTCGTACTAATAACTCGACTTTTTTTTGTAAAATTTAGTAATTTCCTCGTCTTTTTTTGTAAAATATTAATCATTAATATAGCGGGAAATCTTACCGCTCATGAGGCTTACTTTTATTGAAAATATTGTTAACCTGTTCAAACTATTATTGATCTATTCTTTTCTGCACATATTTAAAAACATATTTTAATTAAATGATACCGCACTGCAGGACTTGTCGATTTTTATTTTAAATTTTCTAAGAATTGTAACAGCTTGTGTGTTCCCAGTGTATTCCCATCTGCATTCAATTAGCAGAGACAGAGTTCCGATTATTTTTTTAAAACGCGTGTCAATATTTCCTTGGAAATTTATCAAAATTCTTTCCACATTTCTTATAACAGTTGTCTAAGATTTATTATTAAAGTTTCTTTAAAGAATTTGATTTTCAATCAAATGCTTCTATTTTGGCGTTACTGGTGTTGGCTATTTTGGGTTATTGATGGCGAAAATATTAAATGCATCTACAGCTTTTCATACAAAATTGTCATGTATGACTTTTTCTATGTCAGCACACAAAAGGTGGATTGAGCAGAAATTTTAAAAATAGCTCAGAAGTAACCTGATTTTTAAACTGTCTTGAGTTTATGAATTTTGAAACACAGTTTTCAAAAGTACCTCTGATCCACCATCTTAGAAAATTTTTAAAACATATATTTTCTTTTACAAAATACAAAAAAATTATAAGAATGAATAATTTTTCCAAAGAATTCATTAATGTAGAACTCTTTAGTTTTTAATTATTTAAAAACAAAATGTTTGCCAAAACTTATAACATGGCCCTCGAGGACTGTACATGAAAACTTATAAATTTAACACAATTAGAAAGGGTAGATGCATTTGTTAATTTAGCCTATACTGTAGTTGTTTATCAAAGTCTATCAAAGTCAATCCAATTCTCAAGTTTAACCTCAAATTACTCATGTCGGTTTTTGTTGAAATAATCCTCGGAATTCTCGTGTTGTGAAGGAATCAGTATCAACCGACACAATTTTGAAGATATTTAAAACGCGTCATCCAAACCAATCAAAATTTTGACATAAATTTAAAATGTTCATTGACTCAATGTTGTTCTTTGTAGTTTTAAGATTTTTTTAGAATAAAAACTGTACTCTATATAGATTTAGGTCTATTCTCCGACTTGGATGATTTGAGACGCCTCAAGAGAATTGAATAAGGTGACTGAAGTCTCCATTTGATCCACACGGAATAATATGAGGTATATATTCACCACTCGATTCTTTTAAGGCATCTCGACTCACCGAGGCGCAAAATGGATCTAATTATTCGATTGAACCTGTTTAGATTCTTCAATAAAAATCATATATCCTTATCAATTACGCTACTTTCATCGCTCTTTTCAATATTCATATGCACGAAAAAAATCATCGGGCAGGCCCCCTCCAGGCCCCCTCCAGACTAATTGCCCAGCTCTGCCAATGCCTGGGGCCCTCGCTTGCCTCTTGGCTATCCATTCCCCTGTTCACAAAATCTTCTGATGTTTGTCATTGCAAAAGACTTAGCATGTTATTGCAGTTTTTTTACACGGATTTCGGAATTAGCACGGTTTTGTTTACACGGATTCCGGAATAAACGCGGTTTTTTTTACACGGTACGTATCCCCCGTGTACCGCCGAGGTTGCTACTCCGTTTTGGCCAGATTAGCTGTTATTATACAGAGAACCAACAGATGATGCTTGGGATTAACATACACCTTCAATGTGTAAAAACTGGTGATCTCAAACTATGACAATACCGTTGCCGGCCCCGTCCGAATGCAGGTCAAGTTAGGAAAGGGTAGGAATATGTTGACGTGATACTCGCTATATTGGAAGCCGAGTCCTTTAAACTGCACTAATGTAGAAAATCCTCCTTCCTGTGACCTCTGTGGTGATGCAGAGGTAAACGCGGTCCCTAAACAGCAAAGTGAAATGACCGTGATTATAACCGTAGACTGTTTCAAAGTGGAAATTAAACTTAATTTTAGAAGAAATAAAAAAGTCCACTTTCAGGTATCACATAAGACTCAACAACCTCGTTTATTTATTCTTCTGATCAGACCTTCGTCTGCGGAATCAGATGTTATGACTGGCCCACAATTGATACGTTGCGGATGCGTTTGCGTGAATTTGACAGTTTTCCCATAGGTTTTCTGTCAAATTTACGTCAACGCATCCGCAATGTATCAATTGTGGGTGACCCTTTATTTTTCAAGTTTGTATTGGTGTCCGTTCAACGGATCGTTTCTTGTTCACACGGTGAGCTACAAACTACTCATAATAATGATACACGATAACAATAAACTACTTATATTCGACACTGTAAATGTAAACACTTCAGCCCTTTCCCCTTAGGGAATTAAGAATTCAAACTATTTTTAATTCATGTTTCAAATCAATTAAGTATAGAATTACAATTCAATAATACAGAAAATTCAGTGATACAACAAACAGCAATTATAAATTCATTTTTTTTTAAACTATTGCTGATAAACAAAATCATTGTCAAGTTTGGCTCTTCTTTGTCTTTTCGGACGCCTTAGAAAGTATTCAGGCGTTTTATCATTCTCTTTAGCTGAATTTTCCACCATCATTTTTCTTTTCCTGCCACGTCCAATTTCCACTTCCGGGAACCCGCGAAACTCCTCCTGGCTAGTGTCTAACGGCGGCTGTTGCCGCACCAAACGGATGTTTGGTTTCTCGTGGGAATCATTTCTTCTACATACTTGAAGCTGCCCTCGATGTGCCATGGTTGACACGCTTCCAATTTGAATCTGAAAGGTGTTGCGAGAATGCCTTTTAATATAACTTGCTTTTAGCCATTTAGCTGTGTGATGAGGGTTATAGTTCTTATACCATATTTTGTCTCCAGGTGTCAGATTTTCGGAAGGATCTATTTGGTTCTTCGTGTCTTTCCTACGATCCACCGAATTAAGAACATCATACACTGGGACTATGTTTTTACCAGTAGTTATATCATCATGCACACGTTCTTCTCGCAGAAATCTTTTGTAATGAGTTTTAGGGTTAAGTAAATCTAACAGTGTTTTAGGTTTGTAGGAAAAGATCATTTTAGATGGGTAGTTTCCCTCAATAGATAGGCAATTATTGCGATAGTTAATTAAGAATAAGCTAATCTGAAAATCCACGTTCAAATTAAAAAATTCTGGGTCCATCAAAAACTTTTTTAACACATCTTTTACGTTCTCACCAACCTTTCAGCTTGCCCATTGCTGGAGGGATTATATGGTGGACTCTTCAGTACTTTTATTCCCTGCCGCTTTAAAAAGTCCACAAACGCATGCGCATTAAATGGAGGACCCCCATCTGGTAAACTTTTTTTTTCGCCACGGACAGTCTTCGGGCGCGGACGCGTTTGCATTTCGCTCCGCAATTAACTTGTATATTTACCTTTTTTTTATCTTTTTGACAACGTCGCGTGCGGGTCTTACTGGCCTTTGTAAATCGAATCGCGTAGAACATTTTATATAAAAACTAATTATTCCGTGTAATGTTAAATCGTGCAGCATTAGCGACGACCGCTTTCTATGGAAGTGCGAATTTTGTAACAAAAAATACCATGCTGCCTGCGTCGGTGTACAACGACAACGTGAGCATTTCATCACCGCATTTATGGTGCCTTTGTGTGCTGACTGCCAACTCATTTTACGGAAGGAAGCCGACGTGAGGAAGCTGCTTCATCAACAGGAACAACTTGTGGATACAATCCGCTTTCAAACAGACGCGAACCATCGTATTGCTGCTGACCTGAAAAAATTCTGCATAGTACCAGAACTCTTCGAAAGTATTGAACACCTGCTTGAAGACGTGAAAGGAACGTTGGCAGTAACAATTGAAAATAATCAAAATATAAGCAGCACAGTCGGTCAGCATATAAAGTCGTGTGACCTACATATACACACGACCATGGCCGGCATCAACGAATCGAATTCCACGATGGCGCAAAAAATTAAAAAACATTTTGACGAACGGCTATTAAGCATATCAAATGACATGGCACTTGTATCGAAAAATGCCGAATCGTCATCACCTCCACTCTACTATGATGACTCAAAGCTTCGGGAAATTCTGGAAGAAGTGAAATTTGTGTCTGGGGCTGTTTCTAGCCTTCAGATCAATGCAACCAACAATACAAAGCCAAATCAGAAGAATCTGGAAGAAGAATTAGCAGAAAGATCGTCAGTACACAATACTGTCATTTCGAAAGAGCATACATCTCCTGGATGGCGATTTTTGGGTCATAAATGGGGTCATAAATATAATAAGTATTGAAGGAAATGTCAACACTGAAGTAGGCAAATTTCATTCAATTATTCAGTACCTTATTTCAGAAACTGTACCAATGAAAAGAAGAAGGCGAACCCAAAACAATAAATTACCAGTGTGGTTCAATCCACATTTGAAACATTTAAAGAACAAAAAACAAAAAGCACACAAATTATATAAAAAGCAAAACTCTAGCACAAATTTGCAAAACTATTATGACATATGCAACCAACTTAACACGGCCATTAATTCTGCACATGAAGAATATAATCGTAAAGTCGAAACTGAAGTCAAATCATGTCCTAAGAATTTCTTCAATTATGTAAAAACGAAATTGAAAAATAGCTATTTCCCCCCAAGAATGCATTTTGACGGAAATGTAGGTGATAATCCTTCTGAAATCTGCAAGCTTTTTGCAGATTTCTTCCAAGAAGTATACACTACATTCTCCGAAGAAGACCGTGATCGCGACTTCTTTGCATTCATTCCTGAATTTTCCAACAATATATCTGTAAATCAATTACCTCCTCACGAAATTCTCAATGCACTAAAAAACTTGGACGCTTCTAAGGGACCAGGCCCAGACGGTATTGCACCCGTATTTTTAAAGAACCTTTCAGACGAACTTGCCCTCCCTTTAGAACTTCTCTTTAATATGTCTCTTAAGAGCGGAACATTTCCCACCATTTGGAAATCTTCTTATTTGGTTCCGATTTTCAAATCAGGCACGAAATCAGACATCCGCAACTATCGTGGAATTGTCATTATCTCTTGCATCCCAAAGCTTTTTGAATCTCTCGTGAATGAAAATATTTTTCAGCAAGTAAAAAATCAAATTACAAGCAAACAGCACGGCTTTTTCAAAGGTCGCTCAACCACTTCTAATCTTCTTGAATTTGTAACTTCTATTTTGAATGCAATGGACAATGGCAAGCACGTAGAAGCACTTTACACTGACTTCAGTAAGGCCTTTGACCGAATCGACATACCATTATTACTCTTCAAATTGCAAACAATTGGAATGGAACCTGGACTGTTAAATTGGCTGCAGTCATATTTAACGCATCGCGAACAAATTGTTCGCTTTCAAAATAAACTTTCAGAACCTATCTCTGTCACCTCGGGGGTCCCCCAAGGTTCACATTTAGGCCCACTTCTTTTTATTTTGTACATAAACGACATTTCCTACATACTTCAAACAATCCTAGTGACGCAGAAGAATTCCAGAACGAAATTAACTTATTCAACACATGGTGTAGCAAAAGCTTACTTCAACTTAACGTGAAAAAATGTAACTCAATAGTATTTAGCAGAAAAATCGAAACACCTCGTACGGAAATATTTTTAGGAAACCAAAAAGTAGAAACATGCAAAATAGTAAGGGACTTAGGCATTACCCTAGACTCTAAACTCACTTTTGTAGAGCATTACAACACTATTATAAGTAAAGCAAATAGCATGCTGGGCTTCATTAAGAGGTTCAGTCACAATTTTCAAGATCCATATACTATTAAAATATTATACATTACATATGTCAGGCCAATCCTGGAATACTGCAACCTAGTATGGAACCCGTACTGTTCCATACACGACGAACGCATAGAATCCGTCCAAAAGCAATTTCTTTTATATGCCCTAAGGAAATTGAATTGGACTGTATTTCCACTACCATCTTATGAAGCACGCTGCATGCTTATCAATTTACAGACACTTAAAGAACGCCGCGAATCTGCAATGCTTTTCTACGTCAATGACATTATTTCACAACGCATAAAATCAGAAGAACTACTCTCGCAATTGAACTTTTATAGTCCCAGTCGGCATCTTAGAACACGGAAATTATTCTTAGAAAAGTCATACAGAACTAATTATGCAAAAAATGGCCCCATTAATCGATTGATGCGCCAGTATAACTTACATTGCGAAATCATCGGCATCACAATGTCTAAAGAACAAATAAAATGTCGTCTAAAAGACAACAGAAATAATGTATAGTATGTAAGTAGAACACTGTAACCATTGTATGTAGTCTACATTGCTTGACGAAATTAATAAATAAATAGATTGAAACCATACCTAGCAAATAAGGCTACCAATTTCTCTAAGACTTTATTACAATCCGTGCCATTCCGCATATGTTCTATTTCGACCCATTTAGAGTAACTATCCACTATTAACAAAAATATGCGGTGCTCAAAATAAAATCAATCAATATGAATCCTGCTAAAAGGCCTTGTCGTTGGTATCCATTTGGATTCAGATTTTGTTTTTCGAACAATCATCATACTATTGCAAATGTCGCAAACTGCCACGTAATTCTCAATGTCGGAATTGATACCGTACCAATAGACACATTGTCTAGCCAGTCTTTTCATTTTAACAATTCCTGCATGATTGGCATGCAGTAGTATCAATATTTCTTTTTTCATAGTTGCGGGTATTATTATTCTATTTTGGTAGAGCAAACATTCATCAACTATTTCCAAATCCTGCTGATTAGTATATACATCAATGTATTGTTTGGTCACTGTTCCTGGCCAACCATTTGTCATGAATGAAATTACATTTTGTAAAAAGATATCCTCTTTCGTTTACTTTGCTATAATCGTGAAGTCGTTCTCTACCAAAATTGATACTATTGATAATTTCCATGTCACATTCGTCAGGAACAGCCTGATTTAAAGGAAAACGTGAGCAAAAATCTGCGATATTGAATCTCAAAGTCATAAATTGATAGTTCTAACTCAAATCTCTGTAGTCTAGTAGCGTAGATTGTATTCTTCCCTGCTTTACCAAAAATCCCGACTAAAGGCTTATGGTCCGTGTGTTTTACCATACACAAATTTGTGAAATTTTTTTACTATACAGACAAGCGCCAAAGCCTCCAAATGAAAAATCGGATATTTTTGTTGAGCTGCATTGAACGAAAAAGATGTGAAATAGATTGGTTTTTCAATTCCTTCAATCAAATGTGCCATTACTCCACCTAAACCGTATCCAGATGCGTCAGTAACTATAACTATTGTTTTTTTCGGGTCATTAAACTCTAAAAATTGTGCTTCCATTAATGCTTTTTACCCTTCTTACATCAATAGAAGGGTATTAAGATCGCTTGAAAACTCGACTTTTTATCCGAGGCCCACAGGGCCGAGTGTCATATACCATTCGACTCAGCTCGACGAACTGAGCACATGTCTGTGTGTATGTATGTGTGTGTGTATGTGTGTGTATGTGAGTGTGTATGTGTGTGTGTGCGTTACAAATAATGTCACATCGGTTTCTCAGCCATCTGTGAACCGATTTCAGTTCTGTTGACGGCAAATGGAAGCTACAACATTCCCATAGAACGCTATTGATTTTTTTTTCATTTGGACATTTCGTTACGAAGATATTAACGAAACAGTACTTGAAGGCCTATTATAATAGTAATCAAACAGTTTAGTCTCCGATTACATACTGAGCTATTTGTGTACCGATTTTAGTTTTGTTGGTGCCAAATCAAAGCTATGGAATCTCCAAATAACTGGTCAAAATTTCATTATGATTGGATAATCCTTCATGGAGATATGACCAAAACAATACCTGAGAGCACATAATTGTGAGATGACAATTTACTCGTTGCAGTGCAAAACCGAACAAGAACAATCACACCAATCGATGCCGCTTGCATTCTATTGTGTCGCATCTGGAGCGTTGTATAGCACATACAGCGGACTAGCCACACTATGCTACTGTATAGAATTAGAGCAGCATCGATTGGCTCGAGTGGCTGGTTTTCAACTGCAACGAGTATATTCGAAAATTACACAAAGTCTCCATTTACTATTTTCAACGAATATGTACTTATTAAGCATCTTGAATCCATATCGATAATCAACAATTGACGTATTGTCTAATAATTCATTCTATGGACTGATTATATGAAATTGCTAATATTTATGTAATTTCCCCTTTTATAGAACTAACAGAAACAGGTCATTAAAGACTATTAATGGTAATATGTTAATCACATCGATGAACAGTACGTTAAGGATTGTCGAACGGTACAATTTTTAAACACAAAATATGACATATCGAATATTCCTGGACCTTCCTGGAATTTCTGATGAAAATATGTATCCAGTACCATATTAGCCACATTTGAGTTCGTAATTCTGATAAAATGTAAGAAGGGTTCAGTCGCACCATCGGTGGATTAATTCAGGTTTTGCTTTCTTCAAAAGCTCTATCACAGTTGCGATCCCAGTTAAATTTAACGTCAGCTTTCAATAAATTGTAGAAATAAAATAACTTTGAGGATAAATGCGGTATAAATTTATGGTAATAATTGATCAATCCCTAAAAAGACTTAAGCTCTGTCTCATTTCGTGGCACTTTTGCCTTTTCAATCGTACAGATTTTATCTTTGCATGGCATCAAACCGTCGCCACTAATAACATGTCCAAGATGAACTCATTCGGTTACAAAAAATTTGCATTTGCTCCAATTTACTTTTATGTTAGCTTTCTGAAGTCTTTCCACTACTGTTATTAGGTTTTCATTACAATCACTTAAATCCTCTCCTGCTATCAGAACATCACCCAAATATACCGAAACATGTTTAATTCCATTCAGAACTTGATCCATCACTTGCTGAAAAATCGCAGCACTGGATGAAGCACCTTGTGGTAATCGGTTGTACCTATAAAGCCCTTTAATAGTATTTATTACCATATACTTCTTCGATCTTTCTGATAATGACAACTGTGTATAGGCACCCTCAAGATCCAGTGAGCAAAAAATCTTGCATCCAGCCAAACCAGCAAAAACATCTTGGGCTGTGGGCAGTGGATACGTATTTGGGATAATGAACTTGTTAACCGAAACCTTACAGTCGATCACCAACCGTATATCATTATTTTTTTCATTACCACAATTACAGGAGAGGCCCATTCACTTGTCTTAACTGGTGTTATAACTTTTTCATTTTCTAATCTCTTTAAATATTCCTCAACTTTATCTTGTAAACCATAAGGCACTTCATAAGCTTTTTTAAAAATTGGTACTTCAGATTTTAAAACCAAATCCGCCTCAAAACCCAAAATTGGAAAACAAAAATCTTTAACAAAAACAATTTTATATTTGATGTTAATTTCCTCAACTATCTGGTTTGTGTCGGAGCTAGAACAGATTGTATCCACACAAAAAAAATCTCCAATTAGGAAAAAGGACATCCAACCACTGTCTTCCCAATAAAGGGGTAAAATTATTGTCGCAATTGAGCACAACAAGCTTCAACTTTGTCGAAATTCCCTTAAAATCAACCAAAACATTTACTTCTCCCTCTATCACAAGGCTTCTACCATTCACAACAACCAAATTCCTAGTACTTTTTGATAAAACTTTTGAAAAATTATCAAAATATTGCTTTCTGCTCATAACAGTTACAGACAAACCACAATCCACTTCCATGTCGAAATAAACAACTCTCAAAAGACAGGGTTCACTTATATGACCAATAGACAAAACATGCATACATTGAAGAACATTTTTCTCACCACCCGCATCATTCTCACTGTCTGAATCCGTTCGCATCCTGTTGGCCCTATTGCTCAAGAACTCGTCCGGGTTGGATCCAGAAGTATTCGGATTGATCATGTTCACTGCATCCCTATGCATGTTTTTCAATTTGAAACACTTCCTCTTGATGTGCCCTTTAATACCACAAAAATCGCACACCTTTTGCGAGTAGTCTGGGCGGCCAAAGAACGTCTGTTCTCCCCCCTGTCAGCTTCGTGGTTCCGCCATTGTTTATTCGGCCTCCATTGATCCTTCTGATAAGGAGTGTAGCCCAGCCTGTTTTTTACTGATCCACTATTTTGATCTTCTTTTTAAAATTTACCCTTAGATCTGACCAAATCAAAAATAGCCGCTAACTTGTTAAGTATTGTCCCAACAACAGCCCGGATCTCTCATTGATGCAATTTGCTCTAAATTCATAGAATTTTTACTGTGATCCATATTTTTAGCGTTATTTCTGGCGATTTCCCATGTGGCAATTATTTTTTCCGCGGTCTTTAAAGTTAACTTCTCTTCGTTAAGCAATCTTTGCTTAAGAGATTTGTCCTGAATACCCACAACAATACGATCATGAATAGCCATATGTTTGAAGTTCTCAAAATTGCAAAACTCTGCTTGTAATTTAACAGACAACACGAAGTCCTCCAGCGATTCATCCGGTTGCTGCACCCTCATGTTAAATTTTAATCGCTGTACAAGATCTGATTCCGTTTTGTCCAAACGTGCTTTCAATTTTGCAATCATATCGGCATAGGAAACTTCAGCTAAATCACTATTGGGAAACAGTAGCTTAAGGTCCCTAAAGATTGTAGGGCCACTCAATGTTATAAAATGGTCCCGTTTTTCTTCGTCGGGAACTTTATTCATTTTGAAAAAGAAACCCAAACGTTCAACCCAATCTCCAAACGAGTTACCTTTTCGAAAAGGTTCTATTGAACTATTCATGTTCGATTGGGCCATATTAATGTTTGAATTCACTGATTAAAATAACCTCTGGCAAATTGAACAATAATTTATAAAAAAAAAACAAGAAACTGATTGATTCTCGAAAAATAAAAATTGAAATCACTCACCAAAATGTCCTTCAGCCTTTGCTGATCTGGTCTAGGGGTAGAGAATGTTTGGGCGTTTGCCCTTTGGCAACTATGCAACTCGTTACTTGTCGTCAAGTCCCAACTACCATCCAAGGATTAACGAAGGAATTAATCGTGGTTGAAGCACCGTAAAAATTATCCGAAGCATCGATGGATCAACACACAGCGATGGCGGATCCTGTTGGCCAATATTTCTAAAGACACTTCCTATTAAGGATGAGCATAAGCATGATTGACCGCCCGAGGTTGCTACTCCGTTGTTGCCAGATCAGCTATTATTACACAGAGAACCAACAGATGATGCTTTGGACTAACATACATCTTCAATGTGTAAAAACTGGTGACCCCAAACTAAGGCAATACCGGCGCCGGCCCCGTCCGAATGCAGGTCAAGTAAGGAAAGGGTAGGAATATGTTGACGTTATACTCGCTATATTGGAAGCCGCGGAATCCACTGCACTTTCACGAGAAATCACTGGGATTTTGGATAACAGGATGGGGTAGCAGCGGGGTTCGTTTTGGTTAACGATAAGCTATCAAGTTAAATATTTGAAAATTAGGAGTGATTTCCGATTTGAACCGATTTAAACCAACAGTAAGGATGCTATTGGGACCACTCACAAAGTGTGATTGTGGTTTTTCATTGGGAAAACAAAGTGATTTTAAATAATGCTGAAAAGCCGATTTTGACTGGTTTAAACCAACAGTAAGGATGCCATTGGGGCCACTCACAAAGTGTAATTGTGGTTTTTCATTGGGAAAACAAAGTTATTTTTAATAATGCTGAAATGCCGATTTTGACCGGCTTAAACCAACAGTAAGGATGCTATTGGGCCACTCACAAAGTGTGATAGTGGTATTTCATTAGGAAAACAAGGCAATTCATCTCAATGCATGCGAGCCAACTTGGGACAGTGGTTTATTTGTTCCAAGATAGGGGGGCCCGACGAGAATGGCGAACGAATAATTTGGATCACAATTAAATATGTACCTCTCTACCGACCCATCTTACTCGGCGAACCACGACTTCTCATGCTCACTTGATCACTCGTGCAACAAACAATAGGCAACCGAAACAATAGACAAAACGTTAAGCCCAATAACAAAATATTACGGAACAATGTATCGACAAAACCGATTCAACCGATTCAACTGATGGTCGACGCAAACCTATTAAAAAAGGACATATAGATACAATGGGTAACAATTGCCTGTCTTGCTCACGCTCTTGAGAGCACTTAATACCTCACGAGTTGTCTGTACCCAACTCCACAGGCATACGTAAAGCCTCTAGTACACCAATTCATCTCCATGCCCAACCAAAGAACCACTTCTAAAAAAATAAATTAAAAAAATAGAGAGATATTAGACATTGTCTTCCAAATTTGGTAGAAATATATTATTTGTTTCCTGAAAAGAAACTACAAGATATAAGTAGAATCCTTGTTGTCCCCCGGATGTTTGAAGAGCATAGCCATTTCTATGAAAAGATTATTCCGGGTTGTCGATGGTTGATTACACCTATGTCTTGGGCACCATTGGCTGAAATGAGCATTGAAGGAGAATAGTGAGAACATTTTATTGAACAAACGAATACAATACTCAGTAGTTGATTAAGCTGAAGCTCATTCGCGCTATTTCTGACGAACTTAGAGGCTATTCACAAACCACGTATACTTTTCTGAGGGGAAGCAGGGGGGGGGGCTTTGACCAAAGTCCACGCTCCATACAAAAATTCAAAAAATTGTATGGATAAAAGTCTACCAGGGGGAGGGGGGGGGGGGTGGTAGTGTTCTAAGATTTTCAAAAATGAGTTCACGTGGTCAATGAACAGGCCCTTAGTCGATGAATCAACCCTCTCAGATTTTCGCTAATACGCTATGCTGACAAATTTATATGCTCAGCTAGTTTGCTGCATGCTAGTTTGTGATTTGAAAAGAGTCCAGATTCATGAACAAAAAGTCCGCGCCCCGATGCAACACGGCATCCGAACTTTGGATTTGGAAATTTGTGTCGCTTAACAAATCCTCAAACAAATGTGCAAAAGCACGTTGGCCAATATTTAGCGTCAACCAGTGGGTACGTGTGTGAATAATTCACATGGAATTTTACACTATAAAAATTAAATTACTTGAATGCACTTCTAACCGTTCACTTACCGTAAACCCAACCTACCTCTTGTTGCATTATTGAATCCTCGTAAATTGAAATTTAAAGTGATGGTTAACAATCCTCCCAACCTCCCTCGCGTCCTTACTCAATAAATGAAAACGCAAGCAAATATTAAATAAAACTACAACCATAAAGTTGAGCTAAGGTATTGAATAAAGAGCTTTTAACTTATACTGTTAAATAGAACAGATTTTAAAAAAATCAAATAAATAATTTTGACGCTTTTGTTACTATTACTTTATATTCAAGACATATATATGTTTGTTTATTTGTTTCACGACATAAATATGCTTTTGAGATATTGTCTTCAAAATATGGTAGAAATAAATTATTTGTTGCTTTGCAAACCAGCTCTCCTCGATATCCTAGATGGCGAAGTCCTGCTGGACCCGCAGCTGCCGCCGCCGACACTCGTCCACATTACCCCGGCCGTCGCCGACGTGTAAGAAACCTTCCGGTAGTAACATGATATCTGTGTCTAATACAATGTTCTTGCACTGATTAATTTACAAACTAAGCCTGCACACCGAATCAAAATTCACTTTGGCACGGTTGTGGTATTTTCCCCTGAAATCTAACTCTAGATATTGACACTTGGTTGCAGAAAACCGTATCAATAAGAAAAATAGACTCGCTTATGACCTCTAACTTTACACGGTTGCTTGACAATACATACAATCTTCCCCCACAATACCCGCGAACAACGACACTTTGGACCTGAGCTCGTTTGAGGAATATCACCAACACACAACAGCGCAATTGATTGTATACCGTTTTTTGAATTAATCGCGAGCACGGCGCGATCCCGCGACACGCAACACTCTTCTAACTTCAGCTCACCGGAACCAATTGCACCTCTAAAGACACTATTGAAATAAAAGAAAAACACTCTCTGAACAAATGAATATAACCAATTATAGTTAATATTTCTTTGCAATTCATCCAATTATTTTCCCTCTGATGAAAAGAATAAGGTTACAGAATCACTTTAGAATTAGCTGTTTGATGAAATGGCGTTTAGACGCCATTTAGACAAATCACTAAAATCAGCAATGGTGCTTACGCTTATGTTCAATAGAACTCTCAATCCATCAAAAAAAAAAAAATAACCCCGCAATAACGGACCGCAAACCTTCGTTTGAATTAAAACCACTACCTGTAGTGAACAATTTCTCACGAAATAGATGATTAATTCTCACCAATTAATCGTGCAATACCACACGAATTACCTTCCTGCTGATGAATTCGTTGTTCACGTCGATGGTGCCGTCCCAGAGTGAATTGAAACCGCCCGATGGAGAGTTGTGCTGCACACCGAGAAGCAAAATCCTGATCACTTTATACTTTTCGCTCTCAAGCTTTTTTTTTTTAATTTTCCTCATCGCCAACTGAAATGTCCGTGATTATAACCGTAGACTGTTTCAAAGTGGAAATTAAACTTAATTTTAGAAGAAATAAAAAAGTCGACTGTTCACTTTCAGGTATCACATAAGACTCAACAACCTCGTTTATTTATTCTTTTGATCAGACCTTTGCTGCGGAATCAGATGTTATTTTTCAAGTTTGTATTGGTGTCCGTTCAGCGGATCGTTTCTTGTTCACACGGTGAGCTACAAACTTCTCATAATAATGATACACGATAACAATAAACTACTTATATGCGACACTGTAAATGTAAACACTTCACAAAGGTCACACTAACTTTCCTTCCCTATTCCCACTCTGAAAAAAATTCTATCGTTATACCGACAATTAAATCATGGTCAAGATGACTATCGCATATAATGGTTACAATAACCATGAAAATGGTCGAATTCACCACTTCATGGTATTCTTGACTATGATCATGGTAGCAAGGACTATTCCGACATTATGACAAATGTTGGATCAAATATTTTTAATGGTCGGTTTGATCACGATCATAGTCGGTTCAAAAGCACTATACTGCAATAGTCAACCTAACCCCCAATAATGGTAAAATTGACAATCAAATTTGTTTCTGTGCACCTGATTGTGCAATTTCACTGATTCTGATCAATCACGAATTAGCAACCGTAATACGTGCAGTCAGTCAAGCTAGGCTAAGCAAAGCTAAGCATACAAGTTAAAAATCCCTACTTTACCGTCGTTAGTTAAATTGTCAGATGACAAGAAAGGCTTCATTTGTGATCCTACCCTGTGGTAGTTCGTCGTTTATCTTAAAATCTAGAAATTCATGTTTGATCATTAGTCAATTCTTTGTAGTGTGTTGATTATTCGATGTTGGTAAAAACTTAAACAGCAACGAAGACGCAACGAGGGATTTAAAAATAGCCCAAAATTCAACCACGTGGTTTTTGCAATTATTTGAAGCCATTCCAAGCTCACTGGACTACATGAACAATAATCAGGCTCGCATTCTTTTGCAAGTCAAAAAGATATCCTACACCTTGTCTATGCAGCATTTGGGTAGTTTGATAAAAATGGTGTGCTTGATCGAAAACTGCCTTAATTTTTAACTACTTCTATTCATTTTTTACAGCCTGCAGTACACTAACGGAACTATCTTCATATCTTCGTACTAGCTAAATTACTGTCCACTCCTAAAAGCCTCATGGTGATACAAAAATGTTTCCTTCTGCACATCATCATAATTAGCTAATCCGCATAGAGAAATACAAAAAATAATTGTTACATTTTTAGTTTGGGTACTGAACAACCTGGCTTATGTCGCGCAATAAACGTTTATTTTGCAAACTTTTATTTTGTAAACCGATTTAGTTATCACGGTATCAAGTCTATCGATATCTCTGCAAAACTTGCTTTATTTAGCTCACACTTGCAAGAACACGCAACTGTCTACTAAGCCTAATAATTAAACAACATATAACTAAAAATTAGAAGAAAAATTAGTAATCTCCAATTAATTCCAACTACCTTTGCTTATCTTCGACAGATACGCGTATTTCGTCTACAATGTGCAGCCTTCTTCAGTGTCTCGTACTAATAACTTGACTAGACTAAGTCAAGTTATTAGTACGAGACACTGAAGAAGCCTGCACATTGTAGACGAAATACGCGTATCAATCGAAGATAAGCAAAGGTAGTTGGAATTAAATGGAGATTACTAATTTTTCTTCTAATTTCTAGTTACAGGTATTCCACTAAACAGCTCAAACCCTCTAGAATTCAACATATAACTGTTTTAGGCAATCTTTTCGGCCGATTTTCAATATTCACAACTATTATCGTTTATTTTTAGGTGTTTCACATTGATATGACGACTCCAAATGAAACCATAGAAACAGAAATTATCAAACAGGATATGGATGCTAGAAAACAAATTGGTAGAATTGTTTCAAAAATAAAAGATTATCAGGACAAAGTCAAGCAAATTGTTGTCGCTTATTACGTTGATTTTCTTCCAAATTGCTATGATAATATGACTATAATGAAAAATGGCAAAACACTGGAGGAAGAGATCAATAAAGTTGTTGCAATGGTTAATCATGATACCAGATGGCAGATGTCCATGACACAAGAACACATTCATCAACACCGCGAGGAACTGAGTGATGCGATAATAGGATACAAAACATCATATAAAATACAAACAATTCAGAGTTTATTTGATATGATTCCTAGAAGCGGCGATGATTATCAGAAGTTAATAAGTATTATGGACAAAATAAAACTTCTGCTGAACGAAGGGAGTGACCCTATTTTTTCAAAACTCGATTGTTACCAGAATATACGATTGCGATATCATGAGGAATATCAAATGCTTTTGCATACCTTGAATAAGCAGTTTGATTCATTAATACAATTCAACGAAAAGCCGTTCCAAAACACAAAAGCAGTCACCATCAAAATCAAGAAGAATGAGGATCAGCTGCATCAAGTAATTGTAGCGCTGGTGAACACAAATTATAACGTACACAGAATGTGTAAATTTTTAATGGATAACGTTTTTGAGCCTGTTATAACGCGACCAGTTTCTTTAACTTGCAACGAAGATGATGCAGGCTATGCAACAATCCAATTATCTTTTAAACTGAAGTCAAGTGACGATTTGCGGCCCAACCATAAGACCATATTTCAGCGATTGGTTGAGACGTTCTATTGTTTGGGACATATGAACGTATTGATTTCAGAACGACAGTGTGTTTTCTCTATTATTGCCAAGCACATTAAAGGAACAATGTGCAAACTTTTGATCGAAAATTGCTTGCAACACGATATTCCTGACACAATCAACGAAATGAACGAATCAAGCATGGTTTCTTCTATTCAAGAGTTCAACAAGTTTTTGAAGGAAATGTTTTTCTTGGATTTTGAGCACGATCAAGTTTTGGATGAATACGCCAGTAGAATTGAATTGCTGTTTCGGAAGAAATTTTGTACCAATATAGTATCCACTGCTTCAGATGTAATCAGGAAAGACTTACACGATATGGTTCTTGTCGAAGAGTGCGAAACGCAATTCTCCAACGGGTCGGACATACTCTCTAGTTGTATGGTTTCAAAAAGTACAATCGAATTGAAACTGCTGTTGGATAAAATTCTTTCAGAAGTTTCTTCTGCAGAAAAGGAATTATCGGAACCTTTAAAAAACACAATAGCCATCATCCTGGAAAGCTATTGTATTGAAGTGGAAAAAAGTCATGAAAAGCTTTTGTTAAAAATTCCTCAGCAAACCGCTATCTATTATAACAACTGTATGTACTTATCATTTTGGTTGCAGAAAAACGCTAGTAAACTTGACGGCAATAATTCATTTATGTTAATTGGAAATGCATTACGTGATCAGAGTACAAAAATGTTCAATATCCAGATACAAAATCAACGAGCTGCACTATTGGAATCTTTAAAAGGATTTGGTAAGATGTATTTCTTTTTTAACTAAAACACCTTGATTATGCAACAATCTGTAAAATTTTATTGACACCAATAGAAAACAATCTGGGGCTAGGTGGTTAATTTGGTTGGACACTAAGTTTTTTAGCTATAAAACAGACAACTACTACAGGGTTTTTAAAAATAAAATTAAAAAAAACTGTATTTTTAATCTAAATAGGTAATATACAGGGTTAACCAATCAAACAAAGCATATCAAACAAAGCAACATATCAAAAAACAACAGGATAGAGTTCAATTTGGTCGCTTTTTGCTTGGAAAGTATTACAAGCGGCACGCATCTCTTGTTCAGGAATCTCATTCCATATTTTTTACAGTTGCTTCTGATTGCTAAATTCTCATTGGTTTGGGGTTGTTGATTTCCATGTTCTACCATAATGTCCCAGATTCTGCAAGGATAAATTCCAGCAAATTGTTCTTGCATCAAGCCTGCGTGACTTGCTGAATGTGAGGGAGTAGAATCCTGTTGAAAAACTCCTTTTTGAAGCCAAATGATGAAGCATGTATGTATAATAAAATTTCCTTTCAAATTTCATTGTTAAGGTAGTAAGTAATTGGCATTGATTTTAACACCCTTTTCTATAGAAACTATAGATAGTTGTTCCTCAAACCATCACTGATAAGTGATTTTAAAACCGTGAGACTGTCCGGCTAATAAAGGGATCTCCTGGATCGATGCTGCATAAATCCAATCATGCTGAGGATTTAGACTTGGTAGTAACTCGAATTATCTGAAACACATTCTCATCTGATAAACAAATCAACGAATCACCGTGTCGGTGAAGGAGTACCCGGAGGGTTATTCCGAGAGTCGAAGTGACGTTTGTTACTTGGTGAAGTGAGAAGAGTCACCTGCAGTGACGTGTCTCTTCTGGGTAAATCAAATGGAGAGTCACGTCACTGCAGGTGACTCTTCTCACTTCACAAAGTGACAAACGTCACTTCGACTCTCGGAATAACCCTCATAATGACCCATCATTTATTTCAGTTCGGTATGTCCATGTATTTTGGATTTGGGAAATTTCCGCTTCATCCACGAGCGCAACGAAGAAGAAATATTTGTTTCAATACTGCACTGACAAAACACCTTTCTCACAAAGGTCCCGGACATAGAACATTCGCGTATCTATGGCTAAGACCGCCTTGACTGACGATCTACTGTGACGAACTCGATACAACGGGTGTTGTCTTCATGGACCGGCCCCTCCTGCTGAACGCCTATTTCCATCAACAGCCGCCGCAGCCAAACAAGTTCCTTACACGCCTCGGATAAGGCAATGTATTTGGCCTTAATGCTTGAGAGAGAGAGATCGCATACTGCTTTCGACTCGTCCAACAGATTGTTGCTTTGCTCAGCCGAAATACACAGCTGAGCGCAAGTTTAACATGAATTATATTCCGAAAACAAAGTGAAGTCAAGTGAAGGTGGGGGAGGTAGCTCATCAAATCTTCCGGTCCACCTCTAAGCATCTTGATGTGAGGTACCAGGTGGATCTCCACCGATTGCCTGTCGATCTGCCAATTTTGGAAGACGTCTGCGTTGATTTATCTCAAATTATAATAATCCGTCCACTATATCACAAAACATTGCGATTGGTTGAGCGGATTGGAGATAATGAAATCATTGGGTTTAGGACCAAGCCTCCCCCGGGTGGTGCGAAAATGATGAGCTTAGAAATAGAAGCGTAAAGTTGCCAGAAGGCACGAGATGCTTCCAGGGACGCTAAATCTACAAAATCCTTCAATCGGAATTTACGGTTTAGATTGCTCTTTGGGACGCTCAACGTGCTTGTTGCAGATGTGAGTTCCAGTAGTAGGGTTGTTTGTAGAATGTGCACACTCGGATTTTTTTGCAGGGGTCTGTGGATTTTTTTGCCGGGTTCTCGGCAGCTGAGCTTTCGGTAGTCCGGTTTGGCGGATTTCGATGGGATTTGACCGTAAACCGGTAATTTTTTACAGATAACTGTGAAGTTTCGCCGGGGCCGGGCCTTAAGGTGGGGTTGCCGAGCGCTCGGTTGTTGAGAGTTCGGTGGAATTTCGCAGGATTCTGTGGGAAGATCTGGGGGTGTAGTTGTACATATTCAAAGTTTACGGAAGTAGAGTGCTTCGAGCATCTAATGTGAATAGTTGCGTTGATTCTTTTTTATTTAAAATTTCTTATAGGGTTTGGCGCGTTATCTATAGTTTTCGGTGTTTTGTTATTTTCCGGTCAGTACAGAAAAAGATCAAAAAACTGCTGCTAGGGGAGATATGACGGTAAATAATTAAAAGATTCATACTATTAGATCACCATATTTGCCGTATCACCACGGTGTCGATGCCTTGTTTCTAACTGCTTTGATATCGGTTATAGGGCATTATTTTAATTTCGGTTATCTGTTGTCCGGCGGGGCGAGCTAAAATGTGAGCACGGAAAAAACCAATAAACTGAATCCTAGAAAGTGTGAGCTGTTTAATGGATTACCTGTTAATAGAGGGAGAAGAGGGATTGGTGTTTTCCGTTTGATTCCGACTATCTTTGTTGCTTGTCTTGACGGATACGCGTGTTTCATCTGACCAGTCGAGTTATTAGTGTACGGCGCTGGGGAGGTCTGTGCATTGTGGACGGGATACGCGTGTCTGTCGGGATGGGCGGTGGGGGTAGTTGGATTTTGAATGGAGGATACTAGTTTTTCTTCTCATTTCCAATAAAGCTGCTTCTCGGTGAGATCTGGTGCTTCGCCGGGTGTGGTGGGCCGGTGGTAGATATTATAATTAGTTGTGATATATAATATTCCTTTGCCATACTCACCGGGCCGCCATGTCTTGGAACGGGTGAACCACTGTCCCATTGTGTGATTGGCTGCAATATCTTCCTTACTGTGGATCCAGATCAATCCAAATTAGCTATCAAGCGTTAATATAAACTTCCATGTTTTCCTAGTGAGGAACCACCAATACCTAAATAGGTAATATACAGGGTTAACTAATCAAACAAAGCAAAAATTAAAAACATTGCTTTGAATTGAAATGAAACTTTGTATCGATTATTTTTCGGTTCCCTTACTAACATATCAAAAAACAACAGGATAGAGTTCAATTTGGTCGCTTTTTGCTTGGAAAGTATTACAAGCGGCACGCATCTCTTGTTCAGGAATCTCATTCCATATTTTTTACAGTTGCTTCTGATTGCTAAATTCTCATTGGTTTGGGGTTGTTGATTTCCATGTTCTACCATAATGTCCCAGATTCTGCAAGGATAAATTCCAGCAAATTGTTCTTGCATCAAGCCTGCGTGACTTGCTGAATGTGAGGGAGTAGAATCCTGTTGAAAAACTCCTTTTTGAAGCCAAATGATGAAGCATGTATGTATAATAAAATTTCCTTTCAAATTTCATTGTTAAGGTAGTAAGTAATTGGCATTGATTTTAACACCCTTTTCTATAGAAACTATAGATAGTTGTTCCTCAAACCATCACTGATAAGTGATTTTAAAACCGTGAGACTGTCCGGCTAATAAAGGGATCTCCTGGATCGATGCTGCATAAATCCAATCATGCTGAGGATTTAGACTTGGTAGTAACTCGAATTATCTGAAACACATTCTCATCTGATAAACAAATCAACGAATCACCGTGTCGGTGAAGGAGTACCCGGAGGGTTATTCCGAGAGTCGAAGTGACGTTTGTTACTTGGTGAAGTGAGAAGAGTCACCTGCAGTGACGTGTCTCTTCTGGGTAAATCAAATGGAGAGTCACGTCACTGCAGGTGACTCTTCTCACTTCACAAAGTGACAAACGTCACTTCGACTCTCGGAATAACCCTCATAATGACCCATCATTTATTTCAGTTCGGTATGTCCATGTATTTTGGATTTGGGAAATTTCCGCTTCATCCACGAGCGCAACGAAGAAGAAATATTTGTTTCAATACTGCACTGACAAAACACCTTTCTCACAAAGGTCCCGGACATAGAACATTCGCGTATCTATGGCTAAGACCGCCTTGACTGACGATCTACTGTGACGAACTCGATACAACGGGTGTTGTCTTCATGGACCGGCCCCTCCTGCTGAACGCCTATTTCCATCAACAGCCGCCGCAGCCAAACAAGTTCCTTACACGCCTCGGATAAGGCAATGTATTTGGCCTTAATGCTTGAGAGAGAGAGAGATCGCATACTGCTTTCGACTCGTCCAACAGATTGTTGCTTTGCTCAGCCGAAATACACAGCTGAGCGCAAGTTTAACATGAATTATATTCCGAAAACAAAGTGAAGTCAAGTGAAGGTGGGGGAGGTAGCTCATCAAATCTTCCGGTCCACCTCTAAGCATCTTGATGTGAGGTACCAGGTGGATCTCCACCGATTGCCTGTCGATCTGCCAATTTTGGAAGACGTCTGCGTTGATTTATCTCAAATTATAATAATCCGTCCACTATATCACAAAACATTGCGATTGGTTGAGCGGATTGGAGATAATGAAATCATTGGGTTTAGGACCAAGCCTCCCCCGGGTGGTGCGAAAATGATGAGCTTAGAAATAGAAGCGTAAAGTTGCCAGAAGGCACGAGATGCTTCCAGGGACGCTAAATCTACAAAATCCTTCAATCGTAATTTACGGTTTAGATTGCTCTTTGGGACGCTCAACGTGCTTGTTGCAGATGTGAGTTCCAGTAGTAGGGTTGTTTGTAGAATGTGCACACTCGGATTTTTTTGCAGGGGTCTGTGGATTTTTTTGCCGGGTTCTCGGCAGCTGAGCTTTCGGTAGTCCGGTTTGGCGGATTTCGATGGGATTTGACCGTAAACCGGTAATTTTTTACAGATAACTGTGAAGTTTCGCCGGGGCCGGGCCTTACGGTGGGGTTGCCGAGCGCTCGGTTGTTGAGAGTTCGGTGGAATTTCGCAGGATTCTGTGGGAAGATCTGGGGGTGTAGTTGTACATATTCAAAGTTTACGGAAGTAGAGTGCTTCGAGCATCTAATGTGAATAGTTGCGTTGATTCTTTCTTATTTAAAATTTCTTATAGGGTTTGGCGCGTTATCTATAGTTTTCGGTGTTTTGTTATTTTCCGGTCAGTACAGAAAAAGATCAAAAAACTGCTGCTAGGGGAGATATGAC
The DNA here is from genome assembly GCA_034211315.2 of Aedes japonicus. NCBI lineage: Eukaryota > Metazoa > Arthropoda > Insecta > Diptera > Culicidae > Aedes > Aedes japonicus. The sequence continues at coordinate 203,777 of JASCZW010005290.1, read as the reverse complement.
GGTAAATAATTAAAAGATTCATACTATTAGATCACCATATTTGCCGTATCACCACGGTGTCGATGCCTTGTTTCTAACTGCTTTGATATCGGTTATAGGGCATTATTTTAATTTCGGTTATCTGTTGTCCGGCGGGGCGAGCTAAAATGTGAGCACGGAAAAAACCAATAAACTGAATCCTAGAAAGTGTGAGCTGTTTAATGGATTACCTGTTAATAGAGGGAGAAGAGGGATTGGTGTTTTCCGTTTGATTCCGACTATCTTTGTTGCTTGTCTTGGCGGATACGCGTGTTTCATCTGACCAGTCGAGTTATTAGTGTACGGCGCTGGGGAGGTCTGTGCATTGTGGACGGGATACGCGTGTCTGTCGGGATGGGCGGTGGGGGTAGTTGGATTTTGAATGGAGGATACTAGTTTTTCTTCTCATTTCCAATAAAGCTGCTTCTCGGTGAGATCTGGTGCTTCGCCGGGTGTGGTGGGCCGGTGGTAGATATTATAATTAGTTGTGATATATAATATTCCTTTGCCATACTCACCGGGCCGCCATGTCTTGGAACGGGTGAACCACTGTCCCATTGTGTGATTGGCTGCAATATCTTCCTTACTGTGGATCCAGATCAATCCAAATTAGCTATCAAGCGTTAATATAAACTTCCATGTTTTCCTAGTGAGGAACCACCAATACACTTTGTTAGTGGTTTATATTTCACTAGACACTAGACTAGACAATAACTATTAGTATTTTTTCAGATAAATGGCTAATCTCTTGATACATCCGGGGGACTACAAGGATTTCGCTTATATCTTTGTTCTTAATTTTGTTTCTCTTCAGGCATCAAATAATTTATTTCTACCAAATTTTGAAGACAATATCTAATGTTCTTATTTTGTTTTGTTTTGTTTTTCGTTATGCTTGTCTCTTTTCAGTCACAACTCCTTCTCTCTAAATTTTCCGTATCAATCTCCTCCTATCCCTAACCTATGCACGGAAGCTAATGGGACAGCGGGACCCGTTAGTGAAAGTGGCGGCATGCTATACGGATTAGTATGCATAAACGCTTAGGCTAAGCAGGTTCTCACTCAGCTTAAGTGCAGATCGGCGGATAGTTGCCTGCCAAGGTTGGGATTGATCAATAACAATAACAATAACAAAACCTGGCGTCAAGTGAAGGTTTTATTTATTCCAATGGAAGGATAAAATGTCAGCAAAATCCTTCAGACCGATTAGTTACTAAAAATAATGGCAATAATGGACCGATTATACTAAAAATAATGGCAAAAATAATTGATGAGCACATAAAAGCATAGTACTTGAAAACAGTTCCTTTCAATGAGTAACAGTTCGCTTATCAAACTGGTAAATCAACAGTAACAGCTCTCCACAAGTAACGCTATCATAAACCGTTGGTTTGATGAAAGCATTGCTATGAGATGCTTGCTAAAAGAGAAATTTCAGCAAACCTTGGAAGCTCATCCATAACAGCTGCAAAAGGGTGTCCTCCGGGAGGTGCTCTCTCTCCCTTATTATGGTCTTTAATAGTTGACGAACTTTTAAAAACCCTGGGCATTGTAAAAACCTTGTGGTAGCCTGAAAACTACCAGGTCCCAGGGCTTATCTGGATCTTTACCCAAACGGGAAAGATGCGAACCAGTGTTTCCCGGGGTGTTGTGGACCAGAAGTGCATTTGAACCCACTAGTAGTAGCATTTTAACTTTTTTGACACCTTTCCTTATTTTCTTATTTTCATACAATATAGAATTTGTATAATTTCAATAATATTACTAATGTATGATGTATGATATGTACTACCACCCATTGTAGCACGGAAACTAAGTCCGACAGCAATGAGCTCTCCTCGCTGTTAGACTTGATCAAGCTTTAATAACCACTGATTATCCTAATCATGCCATTGTATGAAGGGCCAAAAAGGGGTTAGGATGGATGTTGCCTATCCAACATGCGTATCCACAGGGATCTCAAGAATCTTCTTCCAACAACAAGATTGAACAATTGGTCAAAAAAGCAAGCTATCTAACATGAGGATACCCCCATGGGCGGGGAGAAGAGCCCGCCCTCTATTCACAAACTGTTAGCATAGGGGAGTTGGCATATCCACTCTCCCCATCCAGAGTGCTTCAATCGGGTGCCATCATGGTCCCTCCCATTTCCATGAAATATTTATATAATAAAGTATATATTTATGAAATTGAAAATCACTACAAGCATGCATATCCATTATACATGATCCTCATTCGGTTGATTCTGAAATTAAAGATTTTTTTTAAAGTGTTAAACTGTAGAGTTCTGTGATTCCACGCTTAAGCAAGTTTTCGTTCGTTTTCAGCGCTAGCAGGAATTCCCTAAAATCTTGATTTGAGATATCATGATAAAGTTTGTTAAATCTATTGAAATTTTACAGAACTAATATTTATACATTTGAATTTACTGTTGGCATCGTCACTATTTGCTGCTTGATGTTGATTTTATAACAGCAATCCGCTTTTATTTTTGCTGGCCTGCTGACTATTGCTTATGTGTTAGGAAAACACGGAAGATTTAATGCTGGGCTTCAATGGGGAGCGCAACGGCGCGGTGCGGCAGTTTTGGGCATAAAATATATGAATTAATTGTCAATAGCTGCCGCAACGCGCCGTTGCGCTCCTTATTGTAGCTGGGCCTTTAATTGGAAGGGAGTTATAGACAAATAGACAAAAAACAACAAAAGGCAATGTTTGAAACATCTATGAAGGAAAACCAATAAAACAACATTATCAAATATAATGATATTGTCAGTTATGACACAGTAATGACAAAAATTGTTACATCGGACACTAGTCAAATGGCACACAGCGCTGCACGAATCAGATCAGTTCAGATTTGGTAAAATGTTCATTTGCAAACCGGAAATGAAAAATACATTCAGTAATAAATGGAAAAGCCTACCATAGATTCCGTTGCAGCTTCTTTTATTCAATGCACTAGATACTTCAAAATCATAATGATAATTGGACATATAAGACATAATAATTAAAAGTGTATATAACCTTTTAGATGAAATTATATTATCATTTTTTTATGTTAAAATATAAATGACGAAAACACGAGTAATGTTAAAAATGATAATAAAGATGAATGATAATTGTAATAAGTAAACAATGTCCTATAAGATAATATATATATACCTCTATACCTCGATATAACGTAACTTTTTTTCACCCCTTTTTTTGGCAGTTTAAATTATAAACGTGATTAATCTATCTATATACACCCTGTATATAGATATATTAATCACGTTTATAATTTAATGTGTGCGTATTTTATGCAAAAAATATGAAATAAAACTTTTTGAAAAAACAGATGTTTTACACTCCGACGCTAAATGATGATAAGTCAGAGTTTAAGTGAAACTGTTATGCAGGAAATTTTCTCAGCCTTTGGTTGAAGGAAAAAATCAGCTAAGTAACATAATTTTTGAATGACAGCCAATTTAAGTTAACATGTACCAAAACATTGAAACTTCAATAACTCTGTAAACTTTGAGATCTGACCATAATCGTAGAACTTTTTTTTTCTTCAAATATCATCCCCTATCACCCTGAAAATATTTGCTCTAAGGAACCGGAAACCCTGTACCTATATAAATAAAAATGAGTAGGGGTTTCCTTTGTCACGATTTAACTCGCGAGCGGAAGGACCGTTTGGCATGAAAATTTGTACGCGGGAGTTTTTGAGGCCGGGGAACGTTTGTAAGATAGTAAGAGACCCCTCCCATACAAATGAAACACAAATTTCTGCAAAACTCGAGAACGAATCGAGCAAAGGAACCCAAATTTAGCATGTGGAAGTTTTTGGAGGCAAGAAATGTTTCTATGGTAGTTTGAGACCCTTCCCCTCTCTACAAAGGGCGGCTCCCATACCAATGAAAAAGAAATTTCTGCATATATCTAGAACTAATCAAGCAAATGGAACCAAATTTGGCATGTGGTGTTTTCTGGTGGCGAAAAATGTTTGGATGGTAGTTTGAGACCCCTCCCCTCTCCTAGAAGGGGTGCTGTCATACAAATGAAACTGAAATTTCTTCATAACTCTAGATCTAATAAAGCAAATGGAACCAAATTTGGCTTGCGGGGATTTTAAAGGCAATAAATGTTTCTACGGTAGTTCGAGACCCCTCCTCCCTCTCTGGTAGGGGGGGGGGGGCTCCCATACAAATGAAACACAAGTTTCTGCATAACTCTAGAACTAATCAAGTAAATGGAACCAAATTTGACAGGTAGAGGATTTTGAAGGCAAGAAATGTTCTTAAAGTAACTCAAGACCCGTCCGCCCTCTGTAAGAGGGGGGCTCTCATACAAATGAAACATAAATTTCTACCAAAAATGAGAATTATCCAGGTTACTTAAACACAAAACGTGTGTTTCTCGGATAAGATGCATGTTTTGATAGAAGTTTGAACCCCTGCTTATTCAAGAAAAAACTCATTTTGAAAAAAAAACCATAAACGTGCCAATTATATTAAATTTTCCTTCATTTAGTTGCAATCTTCTATTTGTCTGTTTGTCTGACCCTTATAGACTCGGAAAATCGAGAAATTTGTATGCAGGAGTTTTTAAGGCCAGGGAAGGTTCTTATGATGGTTCAAAACCCTCTTCCTCACAAATTTCTGCATAGCTGGAGAACTAATCAAGCAAATGGAACCAAATTTGGCTTGTTTTGGCAGAGTATTTAGGGTATATCATACTGACTCGACTCTGGATCCGCTTTCGTCCGGTAATTGCGAGTCAGACTCAGAACTGACCCAAGTTTAAAACTGAAAACGACATATGTAAAAGATTGCTGCAACCCAAAGAGGCTTCGTTCTCCTTCAAGATTTGAAAATCGATCAACTGTCATTTGCTCAAATGTCAGATTTTGTCTTCTTTTTTTTTAAATTTTAATGTATTGTTTTTTTTCGACCCGTTCAGCGTTTGACGCAACCGAAATGGACGCATAGACGAATTTTGTCGCTCGCGAAATTCCAGGTTATCGATCTGAACGAAGTAATAAAAAAAATGCCGCGAAGTGGATGTCTTATGTATTTGTCATATGTTTTCTGTAATTTGTTTGTCTTATTTATCAACGAATCCGTTTGAAATAAACAGTCCTAGTACAATTCTAGTCCAAAGATAGACTTCAAGTGTCCTTCAACCTGTTGCCAAATATAAAATGAACCGCTATTATGACATTTCAAGTCCACCGGTTGTAACATCTGTAGTGCAATTGAAGTACGATTGTACGAGGATGGGAAGTACGATTGAAGTAGGAAAAAGGACTTGGCTAATTCAATTGTATTAGGCTCCGCTGTCTGGGAAGGTTTGGTGAAAAATCGCTTGTGATGTTGGTGCAATGCTTCAACATGGTTTGTATATGCAGCATAGGTGTAGCCAGGATTTCAAATAGGGTGGGGCAAGATATATTTTTCAAGAGATAGAGAGAGAGAGAGAGAAAAAGAAAGAGAATGAGAGAGGGAGAGTTACACCGTCTTCAACCAGTGGTTGCACCCATTGAACACATAACATTATACAACTGACAACCCTAGTAGCACACTAGTAACTTCAATGTGACTCCCATAGTCACAATCTTGTTGCTGCAACTAATTATGACGGTTTGGTGTTGCTTGGGAACACAACGCTCGGTGAACCAGTAGAGAAGGGACATTTTCAAGTTCCATCTGTCATGTGTCGAATTATTCACTTTACAGTCGTGTTGAATTTTTGTACAGGATAACCACCGAGTTTGTTCACAGTTTGTACTGAAAATGTACTCTTCCTCCACGACCCACTCACCCACACTGAAAATTAAATTTCGTTTTTATTACGAAATCGAAGGTACACTCTTAAAAATAATAAATGTACGAGTGATGCAATCCTTATTGCTCGTATATATGTTTAGACTCAACATAAATATAACTCAATTGTATGCTTAATTTGATGTATTGTTAAGCCCTGATTTGAAACCCATAATAATGAATTCTGTCACACTCAAAATTAAGTTCCAAATGCTAGATTTATTACAGCTTCTAGAATGTACTTGGTAATCTTAAATCTAAATTCGTAAAGTGTTTACAATTAGCCACCTGACTGAATGGTAGGATTTAAAAGCATTATCGTTGTCTTTGGTGTCAACATAACATCCGACACATTTTTAACGCAGTCGGTTCCACGCGTCACGACAGGACACAAGTCAAATTCGCTCTCTTTCGTGATAGACTATAAAACGAATACTTCATCCGGGCTATTCATAAACCACGTAGACTTTTTTGGGGGGAGGGGGGGGGGTTTGGCAACAGTCTACGCTCCATACAAAAAATAAAAAAAATGTATGGAAGAAAGTCTACGAAGGGGGGGGTGTTGAGATGTTCAAAAATGAGTACGTGGTTTATGAACAGGCCCATGCTACATTTAGATCACAATAATTCAAATTTCGCACTGTAAAATGAAATGCTCAATAATTAAATCTGCAGTGTTTAAAAGAAAATTTGAAAAGGAAAATACATGTTTTCCAATTCATTTTTTTCAGTGAAACGCGGTTACGCAGTGTTATATATATTGTTCATTTGCGTATAATATTCATTAATCTGAGCATGACAACAACTTCTTGTATCCTCAATGAAATGAAGGAACAAAATGAATCCTACAGGATATGATTTAGCTAATTTTTAGCATGACAATCCATGAGATAGGGGACCTTTTTTATTTATCAAATTTTATAATATATTTTATATTATGGATAACGTATGTATTTTTTTTATGAATTCATTTATTTGTACAAGCTCAATCGAATCAACTTTACAGAGCCAAGTTTTCATGTTTATATACATCAGTTATATTAGAACTAAGGTTAAGGGGATAGAACCGATTACTCGCGGTCGTCTCGAGGTTAATAGGAATAACAATTTTAAGGATGGAAAAATTGGGGTGGAAATTTTGAACAAAGCATAAGGAACAATGGTTTTCTTATATCTAAAAATTACAATTTTCTAACTAAACGTTTTTAATTAAAAAAAATCACTCACTCACACACACAACCACACTCACACACTGGCGCACACATTCCTCAAAAATTTAACCTAAACAAGTAAGTTAATCAAACTACAATCTAAGGCTAATGTTAGTCAAAAACACATAAATTAGTTTCATAAACTCCAGATCGCGCGCAGCCAAAATGTCTCGAATCGGTACATTGGGTTGTCTACCTCGAGCCCGAAGGGAATCATACAGCTCAGATCTGACTCCACGATGCTCAGCACAAAACCAAATAACGTGATCTGCGTCCTGGTAACCTTGTCCGCATTCACAGAGATTGCTGTCTCCCAGCCCAACACGGAACAAATGAGCGTTTAAAGAATAATGATTGGACATGAGGCGAGACATCACACGAATGAAGTCTCGACCCACATCCAATCCCCTGAACCAAGATTTCTTCGACACCTTAGGAGTGATAGAATGTAGCCATCGCCCCAAATCTCCTTTATTCCATTTATACTGCCAGCTATCGAGTGATATCTGATGAAAAATATAGAAAAATTCTTTGAAGGCGATATGTCGGTCATAAATATCGCCTTCCATAGCGCCCACCCTTGCAAGCGAGTCCGCTTTCTCATTGTCAGGAATCGAACAATGAGAAGGGATCCATACAAAGATGATAATAAAAGAACGTGAAGATAAAGCACTTAGAAGACCCCGTATTTTCATAAGAAAATAAGAGGTGTGCTTTACCGGCCTCAAGGAGCGAATAGCCTCTATAGAACTAAGACTATCCGTGAAAATGAAGTATTGATCCGGTGTAAGTGAGGCAACAGTTTCTAAGGAAAAATAAATTGCTGCCAATTCCGCGACAAAAACAGAACAAGGTGCTTAAAGTTTGCGATCGACGCTATAATTTTCATTGTATACACCAAAGCCAGCGGAGTCCTCTATCAAAGACCCGTCAGTGAAAAACGTTTTGGTGGGATCAACTAGGCCAAACTTTGCAGCGAATATTACCGGAGCAATCATAGGACGATGATGCTCTGGGATTCCACGAAGCTCCTGTTTCATGGATTAATCAAAATGAACCGAATTTCCAAAATCGAAAAAGCACACATGATTGGGAATATTCAGCGAAGGGCTGACATCCTGTGTTATGTACAAATGGTATAACGTCATGAAGCGAGTTTGAGGGTTCAACTGAAGAAGCTTCTCAAAGTTTTCGATTACCTGAGGGTTCGTAACCTCACACCTGGTGAGGAGTCGGACAGATAATTCTGAAAACCGATCCGAGAGTGGCAACATGCCAGCCAGCACTTCAAGACTCATTGTATGAGTCGAGTGCATGCAACCTAACGCGATACGAAGACACCGATACTGAATACGTTCCAGTTTGATGATGTGCGACCGAGCCGCCGATTGAAAACAAAAACTACCGTATTCCATAACCGACAAAATCGTTGTCCGGTACAACGTTAGAAGATCTTGCGGATGCGCTCCCCACCAGGTCCCGGTAATTGTGCAGAGAAAGTTGATCCTTGGCTGGCACTTTCGCTTTAGATGCTCAATATGGGATCTCCAGGTGCACTTTGAATCGAACCAGACCTCAAGATATTTAAATGACATAGAATGAGTTATCGGCTTACCCCAAATTTGAAGCTTCGGTTGTGCTGGGTTATGCTTCCTGGAAAAAACTACCAACTGAGTTTTCTCCGTAGAGAATTCGATACCTAGCCCTAGAGCCCAAGTAGACAAATTGTCTAAGGTATCCTGCAAGGGTCCTTGTAGATCGACCCCATTCGGTCCCATGACAGACACTACGCCGTCATCTGCAAGTTGTCTCAATGTACAATTGTCACCTAGACAACCGTCAATGTCTTTGACATAAAAATTATACAAAAGAGGGCTTAAACAGGATCCCTGGGGGAGACCCATATAGCTAAATCGAAAAGCTGTAGAGGTTCCATGAGAAAAGTTCATATGTTTCTCTGACAGCAAATTGTACAAAAAATTGTTCATTAATGGTGAAAAGCCACAAGCGTGGAGTTTATCTGAAAGAACTTCAACAGATACTGAAAAAGAAGAAGAAGAATTGCGCTGTTATGTGTTGGTGATTCTCCCTCAAGCGAGCTCAGGTCCAAAGTGTCGTCGTTCGCGGGTATTGTGGGGGAAAATATGCCAGTATCTAGAACTAGATTTTAGAGAAAAATACCACAACCGTGCCAAAGTGAATTATGATTCGGTGTTCAGAATTTGTAAATTAATTAGTGCAAGAAGAGTGTATTAGACACACATATCATGTTACTACCGGAAGGTTTCCGACACGTCGGTGACGGACGGGTTGATGTAGACGAGTGCCGACGGCAGCAGCTGCGGTCCAGCAACACTTGGTCATCTAGGATATCGAGGAGCGCTGGTTTGCAAAGCAACAAATAATTTATTTCTACCATATTTTGAAGACAATATCTAATATCCTGTTTTATTTTATTTTGTCTATTTCGTTTTGTTTTTCGTTATGCTTGTCTCTTTTCAGTAACATTGGAGCGGCCCATTGCTTTTGGCGAAAAGTGCTACATATTTTCAGCGTATCGTTAACCAAAACGAACCCTGCTGCTAACCTTTCCCCAACTATCCAACATCCCAGTGATTTCTCGTGGAAGTGTAGAGGATTTCTCGGCTTCCTTCAAAGCGAGTATCATGTCAACACGTTCCTTCCCATTCCCTACTTGACCAGCATTCGGACACGGCCGGCGCCGGTATTGCTTTGTAATGGGTCACCAGTTTTTACACATTGAAGATGTATGTTAGTCCCAAACATCATCTGTTGGTTCTTTGTGCAAATACAGCTGATCTGGCAATAACGGAATTGCATCCGTGGGCGGTCAATCATGCTCATGCTCATGCTCTCAACTTCAACAGATACTGAATCAAAAGCCCCCTTGATATCCAAGAATACAGAAGCCATTTGCTCTTTTTTAGCAAAAGCTAACTGAATCTCTGTGGAAAGCAACGCGAGACAGTCGTTCGTTCCCTTACCTCTGCGGAAACCATATTGAATCTCTTTGAAAACTCTCACACGAAAGAGGAAATTTTCTATCAAAGAAATAAAACTGAAAGAAACACCTTTAAAACTATCACACACAGTCAAGTACCTGAGCGTAGCTCTTGACAGCAAATTAAACTGGAATCCACATCTACAGCAAGTTGTTAGTAAGGCAACAAATGCTCTTTGGACAAGTAAAAAAACATTTGGAAGGACATGGGGACTAAAACCACAAATGATCCACTGGATTTATTTAACGATTGTAAGAACCCAAATAACCTCTGCATCGTTAGTTTGATGGCAAAACCCAAAGAGCACTGAATGGGAGTTGAAGTGCAAAACCTCACGAGGAGGAAACATATCGACCCTGTGCTCGCGAAAAAGTACGTACTGTGCGGGTAAAATCGCACGCGAAAGCGCCTGAAAAGTGTTCATCACTGTGGAAGTGATATTTTCCGTCGCTAAAAAGTTTGGAAAAGTGGTGAAAAAATAGTTTTTTGCTTGGCTCTCAACCTCCATTGGCAGTGAAGATGAGTTTTTTTGCTGCAATTTTTTTTTTCGCTCAACCTCTCCCTCTCGCGCTGAGCTGATAGCGCTCTCTCTCTCTCTGTCTGTCGCTTGCGTTTGCACTTTTTTGGAGAAGCGCAGTGGTGTTGGTGTGAGTTTGGTGGATTGGATTTTTGTTTTTATTCGTCCACCGCGATTCATCAAAACGTAAAGTAGAGAGGTACGTGGTTGTGTGTGTTGGCAGTAGTTTGCATCGCATCAGCGGCAACAACAACACAACGATATTATGTAGCACGAAGTCGGCGGCAGTAGCATCTCGTCGCGCGTCGCGTTGTTCTGCGTCGCGGATTACTAGTTTGCGTGTGCAATTGGTTCCGATGAGCTGAAGTTAGAAGAGTGTTGCGTTTTGCGGGATCGCGCCGTGCTCGCGATTCATTAAAAAAAAACTGCATACAATCAATTCCGCTGTTGAGTGTTGGTGATTCTTCCTCAAGCAAGCTCAGGTCCAAAGTGTCGTCGTTCGCGGGTATAGTGGGAAAAGATAATTCTGTTTCCTGCAACCAAGTGCCAGTATCTACAACTAGATTTTAGAGGAAAATACCACAACCGTGCCAAAGTGAATTTTGATTCAGCATTAGTTTGTAAATTAATCAGTGCAAGAACTGTGTATTAGTCACAGACATCATGTTACTGGAAGGTTTCCTACACGTCGGCGACGGCCGGGTTGATGTGGACGAGTGCCGACGGCAGCATATGCGGTCCAGCAGAACTTGGCTATCTAGGATATCGAGGAGAGCTGGTTTGCAAAGCAACAAATAATAAATTTCTGCCATATTTTGAAGACAACATCTTATATCCTGTTTTATTTTATTTTATTTTGTTTTGTTTTTCGTTATGCTTGTCTCTTTTCAGTAACATTGGAGCGGCCAATTGCTTTTGGCGAAAGTGCTACATATTTTCAGCGTATCGTTACCAAAACGAACCCTGCTGCTAACCTTTCCCCAACTATCCAACATCCCAGTGATTTCTTGTGGAAGTGCAGAGGATTTCTCGGCTTCCTAAAAAGCGAGTATCATGTCAACACGTTGCTTCCCATTCCTTACTTGACCAGCATTCGGGCACGGCCGGCGCCGGTATTGCTTTATAGTGGGTCATAAGTTTTTACACATTGAAGATGTATGTTAATCCCAAACATCATCTGTTGGTTCTTTGTGCAAATACAGCTTATCTGGCAATAACGGAATTGCATCCGTAGGGGGTCAATCATGCTCATGCTCATGCTCATGCTCAAAAACCAAAGAACACTGAATGTTCTAAAATCAGCTACATTTAATTCTAAACTTGTATGGGAATGTGCTATGTCAAAAATTGGCCTGTAAAAACCAAGTTAACATATATTGGGCTCCCGGCCACTGCGGAATTCCAGGGAATGAAAAAGCCGACATGTTAGTAAGACGCGGATCATCCCAAAAATTCATAGGATCACAACCATTATGTGAAGTGTCTGCCTTTTCTCTTAGGATGGAGATCAAGAAATGGGAAAACAGAAAAGGGGAGACCAACTGGAACAACACACACATTGCTAGGCAAGCGAAACGGTACATTAATCCAAACATTTCAATGACTAGCAAAATTCTTGAATTATCAAAGAATGATCTCAGTACTTACACTGGTTTAGTTCCTGTCGCAGTGATGAATGTACCCAACATGGGCAAAAAAAGATAACTAAAAGATAACCCACACATTTAGTTCCCATCATCCTGAAAAACCCTTATGTCAACACATGGTAAATTTCCTAACACGCAGTTTTCCGCCGTACACTGGTGGTGGTGGAATCGGAATGGACCGTGTAGTTGTGCTGTACCGGTGACTCGACAACATCCGTTAAACTTCGATAATCCCACGTGACCTCAAGAGGCTTACACCCTAAGGAAAATTTGTCCCACTAAACGCATCGATTTTAACATTTTGTTGTGTCAAAAAAATGTGTCCTATGCCCTTCGTGTTGATTCTAAAGAAATCTCCACGTAGTCCCAAGCGCACTGGAACATTGGCTGTTTCATATATACCAGTGAAATTGTCTAAACACAGTCAACGTCTAGACACGAAGGCGAACGGTTGTGTTTAGCAAGATCTCGGTAGTTTGTGACGTATCACACGTGATTAAGTGTCAGGAAAAGCAATAGGTTCAAATTGTATGAAGGCGTTTTGGTGGTTCGTGGTAGAACAGGATTCATTTACTCAAGGGAAGCGGAATATTCTGAAACAGAAAAAGCAGAAACTGTGGTTTTCGATTCTTCTAGATTATCGGTTGTTTCGTGTAGAGCTCCTATAGGAAGGGTGATAGTGAAAGTGAGCAGCGCAAATAAAAAGAGAAGAGGAAAAGAAAGTTAAGCAGAAAAGTGCAGTGATAGTATTGGTGAATCGGAAGAAGTGAAGTCTAGGGTTTTTTTTTCATTAGGGCGAATCTACTATTTAGAGATTCTCTCCGGGCTCGCTCTTTCATTCATTCACCAATCACCTTAACGGATTCATTAATGTAAAATATAACGAAAGTATCAAATCAACATCATAATTTTGTGCAGTGCAGAATAAGTAAGTAAGAGACCAGAGTACCGAAAATTCGGTAAAAAATACCGATAACCGCACAAAAGTGCACATTCTGAAATTATCGGTAAACATGGATTACTTAAATTTCGGTACTGTTGGTGACAAGCGAAAAACGTTAATAATTAACTATTTGCAATCGTTTATTTTTACCGAAAACTAAGTTTTCTTTTTCTGTTTTGGGTTTTTGGAATGCTATAATAAAAATGTTTAAAGCAAGGTTGTAAGATCTATTTTTTAGGATTTATGCCCCACTAAACGGATCAGAAAAATATGAACAGGCTTTAATTAGGTATTTTATTTCCAAGTATTTTTATTCCAAGTAGACATGGCTATTTGCTGACCACAAATTATGATTTTTCCATGTAAATACACATAATACTCTCCCTGTTTTGGTGCAGTTGCCAGACAAATAATGTAAGGATATTCTCCGGGTGGTAGAGCATTAGATCAACCTTCGACAGCCTGAAATATATAGAATAAATTAGTATGTGTATATGAATCAAGTGCAATGCATTTCAATTTTTGAGATTCGTCGTATGATTTACATACAAATAGAATAATTAACTTACCTTCCAGTTTTTTCCTTGTATCCGCATCGATTAATCATGTCAGTTCCTCCATATTTCCAGTGATCTACAATTGAATGATAAAAAATTTCATTTCATTGGAATGAGGTAAATATTTCAATTCTGTAGAAATTTGCGAAGCCGTTTCTTCGTTTGTAAACAAACTTTCCAATCGTCATTTTTTCACGAATTACAGTTCAGTTCCTCTATAGAATTTTGCTGTTAGTGTCCTGAATTGAACTATAGCCCGCAACTATTAGCTAGCAATCGACTATGGGAATGTTTATTTACAAGCACAGAACCATTCGCCTTAACAAATTTCTCCGGATTTAATGATCCGCTTATGGTAAATATTTTTACTCACCCTTCGGGTTGGCTGCCACAAATCTCAATCTCTACAGCTGGTTTCTTTCTTTATTTTAAAACAAAATTCGAAACTATTTAGCCTGAAAGTGAGGAGGCGGTACAATTGCAATAAGTCATAAACTTCGCAATGGCGGTAGTGTTGATTCTCAGATGCAGCGCAGTGATAAAATTTTAAAACAAATTTAGGTAAAAAAAAATACGTAAACATTTGAAAATCCACTTTACCTAATAAATAAGTAAAATTTATCGAAATCAGTCGTTAAATTTTACCGAAATTTTAGGTTTTACTACCAAAACCTAATTTTCGGTAAAATTAGAACGTAATTTTCGGTAATCTTATCTTAGCGTGAAGAGAGTGAGGGTCAGTACAAGTTGGGTATAGAGAGATGTGAGAGCAGACGAGCGGTCCTAAATGTTGAACACTAATATAGTGAGAATCAAGAGAGGGTAGAGTTTTATATTATTCCGAGTAATCGGAGCAAGTCGAGCAATAGAAGCATAAAGTAAGCCGATGCACGAACGAAGCCCTAGAGCGCAATTCAACTGCTTAGTCGCCTCCTACGATGTACACGAAATATGCGGTTGGGCGCTATTCGGGATTCTCAGAAGCCTTTGCGTTGAGGTTTAAAAGTCAACCAGACTGGCTGACTCTTTCACTCCAACGTACAAAGAGCCCTGACTTTGCTAAGTGCAAGGATAAATCTGTTTAAATGTTCGACAGCTTGCAACTCACAACCACAACCGGACTGTGTTAACATATTCGCATGGAACGAATATTCGGTACAATTTCGTAGCCATTCCGACGTGTCCTCTAGCATTTTATGTGTCGACAGATATATACAAACATATGACAAAACATGTGATGGGGGATACCACAGATAGCTTTGTTAAATAGTTACTGAGGTAGTAGTTACAGTGCATAAATCAAACAGAGAATTGAACAAAGCAGCGTTACTTTAGCATTTCTGTTTCATTTAGTTTAGTTTAGTTGGAAAATAAAGTTCGCCCTTGCTCTGAATCCGAGGCTGGGAGTCGGCTCCATCGTGGTTGTATCACATTAATTGGTTGTCCCACTGTATTTGTTAACTAAATTTTTAGTAAAGTTGCCGAGGTGACGTGTGGAATTCAAATGGTCCATTTCAATGAATAAAATCACTGTAGTTCCTAGATTCTATGAGGAACTAATGATTACTGACTGCGATGCAAGAAAACAAGGCAGTACATTTAAATTTTAGATATATTATCCTTTATAAGGTGTATAGTTTCAGATCGGGCATGGAATATCAACACCTTGATGTGCTTTATATTTTTTTCTTTTCTCGTGGCTATGATACATTGTTTAAGCTTTCAGGTTCATGGTGAGTGCGCGGACACGTCTACAATTGTAGAGGGAACGTCAATAAAATTATCTTGTAATATCAAATTAAATTGTTATTCTTTTTTAATATTATAACGTCCCTTCACTGTATTATCTATTCTATTATATATGTCATTTTCAGCTTCGCATTTATGCGTTCTTGTAAGTTATAACCCACCAAACCCCTAAAAAAGGAAGGTTTTTAGGGTGTTTTTGAGTAAAGGATCATACTGATCATATACAAATTCTGCACAAAAAAGTTTTTTCCATCTTCATCATAAATATATAATAATTCAAGAACTTACAGTTCATAATCATTCAGTTTCTATACATAAAAAATCGTTCATGGGTCCAGACAAACAAGAGTTATCGAAAAATTCGGAAAATTTACTTTCAGTTTTTGCTTTATTCATACTCATATGAAATTAATTTCACTTTGTTGTTAGCTGTTTTCAGATTTACAAAGAACATGAGGATATTAATACATATCTAATTAATAATTTATATTTTCAGTAACAAACCAGTGGATGTCAGATATATACTGTACCTCTGACTATTATATTATTGTGAAAATAAATTTAATTGTAGTAGATCTTAATCCCATAGAAGCTGCAGTAGTGGAAATCTTTCGATGAGTGGATTACCAGTTTAGCTACCGATATACACTCTAATTAAGTGTTATCAACAATCAATATGCAACTAGCGATTTGAAATTGGTTCACTGTTGTAGAACCCCTTGGTCCGAATTACACCTTGAAGCCAGCACCTTGTTATACATATTTGCGCCTTTGTTTTGATTTGCTGTGTTATTTTGACAGAGTATTTGAGAGTGTGTTCATGTGAGTTCATTATAAGGGGTGCATTATTGAGCTTGGGACCGAGCTTGGGACGATGTTCTAGTACTGACTGAGCCAAGAAAAAAATCGTTTTTGTATGGGACCTACTGGTCTTAGAGTTAGTCTATGGTGTTATGGCTTACTCGTATGGTTATTCTATATCATAAAGACTTTTTATTTTTTTATGGTATGATATTAAATTATGTGACATTATTGCATTTAAATTCATTTAATTTAACCACTATAGAACCAATGAGACTCACTACAAAAAACATAATGATGCAAGGAATCGAAACAACACTTCGAAATTTTAGGTATACTGCTTCTTAAATTTTTGCTTTAAAATTTCAGATCATCTATGGATATCCCATGTTTTGTAAAATAAATTTAAATACAATTTTTTGTTTGCGTATTTACATTGTCCAAACCATTAAGGTTCACAAATGGATTTGTCATGATCATACTTATATTCATTTACTATATTTATCATCATTATAATATTCAGTGATTATATATATTACTATATATATATTACTATATCACACTGAAAATATATTGGGAAGTGTGGGAGCATCAGGGTATCACTCAAGCTGGAATTGGACAATGGAGTGGTATGACAACCGGCGTCTAGGAGGGAACAAGCAGTATCATCATAGACAAACTCTAAGACCAGTAAGTCCCATACAAAAACGATTTTTTTCTTGGCTCAGTCAGTACTAGCACATCGGTCCCAAGTTCGATCCCAAGCTTAATAATGCGCCCCTTATAATGAACTCACACGAACACACTCTCAAATATTCTGTCAAAGTAACACAGCAAATCAAAACAAAGGCGCAAATATGTATAACATGGTGCTGGCTTCAAGGTGTATTTCGGACCAAGGGGTTTTATAACAGTGAACCAATTTTAAATCGCTAGTTGCATATTGATTGTTGGTATCATTTTCTTATCCTACCGATTCGATTGTGATGCTGTGAATTCTACCCCAACAGTTTCAGCGAGAGTGACGCGCTCTTCTCAACAAGCCATCCCGTAGAAAGCTTAATAAGTACTGCGAATTGGGTTATTCGATTTGTTGGATCGTATCGTTAGAAGGAGAATCTTATGTTCCCGCGGATTTCCCGTAAGTGTCTCTGCTTACGGGCCCCACCGTTTTTGGCCCTTCATACAGCGCTACTGTGAATACAAACCGGTAGCTCAATTTAATCTTGCTATTAAGTGGAACTGCATACATGACAAGGTCTTCGAAGGGATGTTGGCTACCATAGATACATACATTCATACATGGTAAATTTCCTAACACATCACCCATATATTAACCACATCCAAACATGCATTCCATGTTTCCCATCCTAGATTTGTCTTCAAGAGCTGAAGCAAGAAATTAATGCAACACTTGAAGGCGTTACAACATATTAGCCATACCTACGAACAACCATACCTACGAACAGCCATCAACACAGAACCGAAGCATATGCAAAATGTATCCTATTGCCACACCACTAACCCAGTTCTTGAGCACGGCGTGGCAAGAAGGAATAATATTCAGGCGCCGGTCTCTCTTTCTCTCTTTGCATACAAATTCTCTATCCCCTATATTCACCACTACCTAATTTACCCATTATATGTACTCTCAGAACTCAACGCGAGCCTACACTGAGGAAATTCGTTCGAAGTTCATACGAAATGCTTATGGATTTTAACCAGAAGAATTTACTTTGAACATCATACGATAGCACAATAAAAGCACGCCTTTGATAAAGGGCGATACGGTCAAAATTTGGTCAATATTAACTTGACGTATTTCTTTCAATTTTGCATTTAAAAAACCTGAACACCCCTCATTTTGAAGGTGTGTGTGTTGCTCCTATTTTGATTTTGGAATTCACTCTTCAGTTGTCAAAATGCCGTCCAAGCAAGAAGAGCAACGTATCAAAATTTTGCTCGCGCATCGCGAAAATCCGAGCTACTCGCACGCAAAGTTGGCAAAATCGCTAAAAGTTGCCAAATCAACCGTTACAAATGTAATTAAAGTGTTTGGGGAACGTTTGTCGACAGCCAGGAAGTCTGGATCGGGGGAAAATCGAAAACCGGAAGCCGCTGAGACGACAAAGAGAGTTGCCGGTAGTTTCAAGCGAAACCCTAACCTATCTCTCCGAGATGCCGCAAATAAGCTGGGTATATCGTCTACAACCGTGCATCGAGCCAAAAAACGAGCCGGACTATCGACTTACAAGAAGGTAGTGACTCCAAATCGCGATGATAAACAAAATACGACGGCCAAAGCGCGATCCCGGAGGCTGTACACGACGATGCTGACGAAGTTTGACTGCATGGTAATGGACGTCAAAGCCGACTACAAGCAGCTTCCGGGACAGGAGTTTTATACGGCAAAAGGAAAGGGAAAGGTAGCAGATATTTTCAAGCACACGAAACTGTCAAAGTTCGCAAAGAAATATCTGGTTTGGCAAGCCATCTGTACCTGTGGCTTGAAAAGCAGCATTTTCATAGCTTCCGGGACTGTCAACCAAGAAATTTACGTGAAAGAGTGTTTGAATAAACGTCTGCTGCCTTTCCTGAAGAAACACGGTTGTTCCGTACTGTTTTGGCCGGATTTGGCATCTTGCCATTACGGTAAAAAGGCCATGGAGTGGTACGCCGCCAACAACGTGCAGGTGGTTCCCAAGGACATGAACCCTCCCAACACGCTAGAGCTCCGCCCAATTGAGAAATACTGTGCTATTGTGAAGCGGAACCTAAAGAAGACCAAAAAAACTGCTAAGGACGAGCAGCAGTTCAAGGCAAACTGGCTTTCTGCGGCGAAGAAGGTGGACAAGGTGGCTGTACAAAATCTGATGGCAGGGGTCAAGCGTAAGGCCCGGCAATTTGGATTTGGAAAAGCGGAAGCCTAACTGAATATTTTTCCTGAATTTTATACTAATTGAACTTGAAAAAGAAAATTAATTTAATTTTTTAAATAAACGATTTCACCGATTTACACGCGTTTTCCCTTGACCAAATTTTGACCGTATCACCCTTTATCGTGTATGATTTTTGAAATATATTGCTATGGTTTCCATAGATGTGTCGTATGAAAATAGTACATTATGCATATGAAATTCATATTTCATTCGTATGAATTGTGAACGAATGAAATACGGAATATAATCATGTGAACTATGTAATCTATCATAAATATTTATGTCCTTTCAGATTTGATTTTTTTTTTTGAATGAATTTAGCTAAATAAAACAAACAATCCTAAATTGGAGTGCTTGTTTTATTTAGCTTCAATAAAAATAAATCAACCCACAATTGAGAAAATACAAATTCATATTTATCTCAAACGTTTTGATTCTTTCACTTAAACTTGCACAGTTCAAGTTATACTTAAACATTATAAAATTACATTGAAGCTTTGCTTAGGTCGAAAATAGTAATTATTGTTAATGTTGATAATAGAAAATGGTGAAAATTGAGAACTATCTGAGGAAATGGAGAACTATCTGTTGGATGGATGTTGCGGCAACTGCTTTTGTCGTCGACTGTCTTTTCTTGCACACTTTCTTCACTACAACCATCCGGGTGGTTGTTGGAGCCACTGTCTTCGCCTAGTACTGCCTCTGTAGCTCTTTCTCTTCTGGAATACTATTTGCGGTTTAGGCCACTTCCTTCACCTTCAACACTCGCGATCGTGTCGGAGGTGCTAGGCTGTCCGCCTTATATCTTGATGGTAGATAAATTCTGGAAAAAGAACTTCAAAATAAATATTTTTTAAATATATAAAATTTAAATATAATAAGTTAACTAAACAAACTTACTTTTCGCACTCGCCACTCCGAAACGAGTGCCCAAATCAGTTCGTAGTTCCAGTTGATATTGGCACGAGACTTGCAATATTGTATCCTTGTTTCACGTTATTAAAGCTACTGTGTTTACACCACACTATAATTTTAGTAAATTAATGAAAAAAATGACAATACAGACCTGAAATATATTTTATCACAGAACTTAGCGTTTTTTACCTCTGAAAACAGGCAAACCTCCCGCCGGAATTTTTACACACGCTAGCAATTTCTGTTCGTACGCCACCTTGTTTTACTCTGAAAAAACGTTGCACACAAGGTGAACCAATGAAAATCATAGTAGTTTCGTATGAAATTCAAACGCGCTTCATAAAAAAAGTATAATCGACACGTGTATTTTGTATAAGACTGCTATGGAAAACATACGTATCGTATGAAATCCTTTCAGGAACTTAAAGTTTTCGTTCATACGAGCCACATTATGAACATCTTAGGGAAGGTCCATTAATTACGTCACGCAGTAGGGGGGGGGGGGAGGGGGGGTTTGAGAAAACGTGACGATCCATACAAAAAAATTTGAAGGTCCATACAAAAAACGTGACAAGGGGGGGGCGGGGTTAGAAAAAGGCAATTTTTGCGTGACGTAATTAATGGACGTTCCCTTAGTGCTAATTTTCTCAGTGTAGTCTAGCTATCTCAGAAATTGAATTAAGCTTGTAGTACACTGTTTGTCCAATAGCCAAATATTTGTCATAGGCAGATAGGCATCTGACAAACATCTATTATATCTGTCAGCTGTCTAGCTGCCTATGCCAAATATTTGGCTATTGGACAAACAGTGTACTACAAGCTTTAGAACCAAATTATGTATTTAGCTTATAAATAGAAGAACCCTATAATAAAGAACAGAGATTAACTCTAACTTTGATGTTTGAATTATCCGAACCTTCACATGACGAACCGTAGACAGTCTAAGTCCGGTTTTAGGATCACACTTAGTGTTTTTGAAAAATTGTAAAAAGTGAATGTGCGAAAGCCGAACAAAAGTACTATTTCAAAAGTTTAGTGAAAAATATGTGATGGGTAAAACAAATTCTAAGAATGTGTCATACACGGGCAGACCGCAAGTAAAAATATTAAACCAATTTGAAGTGCGCAGCGAAGAACTCAGTGAACATGATAAATTGCTAATCGTCATTCTGGTGTTCGTTAGTGTCCAATTAGCTATCACATTGTTCCAAGTGTATAAAGTTCATACTAAGACACAGGCTTTGAAAGCAGGTAAATCCGTAGCTTCAATTCAGAACGTTTAAAAACACAACGTTTAAAAAACACAAATTGAACATGAGTGAGGACATCAAAACGCAGATTGCCGCACAGGTAGTTGCGTTAGAGTGCATAGACAAATACAGTCTTAAAATTTACCGTCGTGTTATTCCGGTGAAGAAACAGTATAATCCGACACTGAACTATAAGCCGAAGCCAGGCTGGAAGGAATGCAACGATCGTCGAGGTAAATCCGTGAATTAAATCTGTAGTTCGGCCGCGATATCACAAAACGGACCGTTGACTCATCTGTATGTTGAAACGTCCATGGTTTACAACAGTCGAGGAACAGGAACCTCGGCACTATCTGAAAGCAGAACATTCGAGGAATAAGGATCTCAGAAATCTACTATCCGTACAGAAGGTTTGCTTGAAAACTCAACAAGTATGATGATACTTAGGTAAGAAGTTAATAAATATTTCATTTTAATTATAATTAAATTTCAATATTTTATTTTATATTATTAATAATTCATTATATATTCTAATAATGTAATGTCAGCATATAATGACATCGAACAAGATTTGAAAATACTGATACAGCTAGAATCAAACTAAAAATAAACACAATCTATAAAAATTTCAAGTACGACACACTGATAGCAACATTAATTTACGCCACTTAAGTATTCAATTATATAGGAGCAAAACTCTTGAAACACCATGATAATTTGTCAGATTCAGAAGTAAATTTCATCGTAAAAGCAGCAAGAAGCACTTAGCAGCAAGAAACACTTGCTATCAAACTGATATTAGGAGGAAAATTTAATAAACAAAAATGATTCCTCCAGCACCTACAGCGTCAAACGCTGTGTTCGACATGAAAACAGCAACCGCGAAATCATACATCCGTATGATGGTTCTGCTGATAATATAAACCATTAATGAAGCGATTCAAAAACGAAATGAAAATACTACTTGACTAAACACAACACAAATAATGAAATTCAATACAAATGTTCAACAAAGATCCTATCCAAGTCAAACGAATAATAGAAATTCGAATTTAAATTTCCAGCGTAGCAGACAATATAACAATCAACAACGCAATAACAACTACAATAATTACTTTTGAAATTGGCAAGACTACAATAGAAATAATAATCAACAATGGAGAGGACGAAATTCGCGTCCAGAAAATAATTACAACTCCCAACAGAATTTTAGAAACAAATCAAGGATGTTTTACACCCAAAAGGGAAACCAACCCGGGTAGAGGTGAATTGCAAACCAATAACATAATAATAACATATCTTGCCATCTCAACTAGATTTGATATTTTTGACTTATCCAGGAATAACACTTAATTGCAATGTAACTGCAAAATATGTTATCATTACTAGTTTTATTGTTATTTAGGTATTTTATACATAAGTTGAAAAATCATTTAATAACAACTGAATGGTAAATTTTGCCATCATAACTAATTTGGTTTTCATTAAGTTATTTTGTTTCTTTTGCGCAATTTATGAATTTGAATGAAAGAAGTGATATGCAAGGAAAGATATTTTAAACTATTGAATTAAGTATTCTGCCAAAAAACGTATATTCAAAAATAAATATATTGTATTACTTTCCCTTTTTATTTTAAGTTAATAAACAAATAGACATAAATCAACTTAAGTGCGAATCTTTCACTTTTATATATAAGAAAATTATTTTTTCAGACAGTTTTATGTGCATATTTATACATTACTGAATGGAGTCGTTAATTTTCATCATTTTATTGAAGAGCTCTTCACAGTGTAGCAGTTGATCAACAATGTTGTTAGAGCTGTCCTTATCACATAGAATTTCTTGAATATTGTAGAAATTTTCTTTCATATAGATCCATGAGTTATCATATTGGAAGGCTTGGCATGATATGTTTGTAAATGAGAAAGAGAACATACTATTCACCAGTTATTCCTTTTTAAAAACTAGAATTACTATTATTTTGATTTTTTAGCGTTAACGATTAAATTTAACATTATTTACACCTTCTGGAGAACAACTCATTGTGTTATTATTATGTTATCCACACCTTGCTAATAACTCATTATGCAATTCTTCTTTTGTAAATATTTTGTTCTTAGTTTGTTCTTATAATGGCAAAATTTGTTATTTCTTAGAAATTCCCTCGAACTATTTCCGTTATTATTTTTGTTGTTTTAACTCTTATCTCAAACAAACTAATGTAAAGTTTTGCCATTCAGTTATTTTGCATAAATGGTAAAATTTGTCATTCTTGTGCAATTCTCCACTACCCGAGAATCGGGCCCTCAGCTCAACATCAAGTTGGGGGCCTACCAGTTTCACTCAGTGCAGAATATGGCTGTACCCCCGCAAATGCTTGCAAATCAATTACAACAGGGCAATCAAGTTCAGCAACCAATGATTTATTACCAAACCCGTTGACTCCAGCTCAACTCAGACAATAAAAAATATTTTTACAATCCAAACAAATTTTTCAAATTCCCTCTCGTGGGTCAAAGTTTTCACCTTGTCGACGGTGGGAGGGTTTATCTCATGCTATAAACATGCATGTGAGACCAAGAATTTGACCCGTAGTGAAAGTATCACATATTCTAGTCATTTTTTTTTGCCACGTCGTAGAATGTTTATATAAAGGCACTAACATCAGGTGTGATACTGGCGGGTTAGGCCGCAATTCACTCTTAGACTTCTCACTTTCAAACTTAGGGAAACGACTAAAAGTACATTTCATTTTCGTGGCAACTTATGTTGTTGTTTATCCATTTGTTCTATGGATTAAATAACCCAAATACCTAGTTTGCTAATGGTATAACAAGTTAATGTAAGTGCAACATCTTCGAAAATGGTGAATGTTTTGATTGAGGTAATTATCTGACTGTTCGAAGTCAAGCACATAGTCATAGAAAAGTGTTACTTAAGACGGACGATGACAGGAAGGTATATTAGAAATAGGACGCGAAGGGCCCGCTTAGGAAAGACCATTTGAAGCAGCAGAACAAACCTTTCCATGTGATGAAATTTCTCAGAAGCGGGTGGTTTCTCGTCTCCATGGAGGGCTCTGGGAGTGGACGGTGGTTTATTGCTGGACCGGGTAGGGGCGAGGAGGGGGTATTGTGGGTTCCGTGTGGGGTAACGGCGGGCTTTGAGATTGAGGGATACAGGTCTGAGAGCAAGCGGAGGGCGTCCGATCGGGCACATGATCTTTTGCCGGGCTGCCCAGCGTGGGGTGGGCAAGGGGGAGGATACCCCCTAGATATCCTTCCTCTTGCCTGCCCTGCGTTGGGTGGCTTGTTGGAGGATTATGTGCGCGATCGGATACTACCGTTCAAATGGCCTTCGCTTGTTTTCGGGCTTGTGTCTTTTGGTTTCGAGGCCTGCCGGAGCTATCAATGCTTTCTCTTCACTTCTGTTCGTTCTGGCGGTGAATTGCGGTCCACTCCGGGTGCCTCTCATGGAGATGGGAAATGTACTGCTTCTGATAAATTTTATCATAGATCGGTACCCCGCGCATGGGAGAATACTAAAAACAACAATCGAAGTGTCTTTCCGTGTGGTTTATATCAGTACCAGTGTTTGGTGAGTCATATATAAAATCCTACGGTTATTGTTTTCTAGTAGCCTCCTTGTTTGCAAAGTTCCAAAGATTCAAACACGGCAAATTAACCCGGTCGCTCTAATTTAAAGTTTGTGGGTGGTTGTAATGCGAGACGATGAGATTGTATCCTGCATACCACACTAAAAATTTATAGAAAAAAAAAATCAAATAAAAAAAAAAATAAACCCGCTAGATAGAA
Organism: Aedes japonicus; assembly: GCA_034211315.2. NCBI lineage: Eukaryota > Metazoa > Arthropoda > Insecta > Diptera > Culicidae > Aedes > Aedes japonicus. Next base: position 178,582 of record JASCZW010005290.1, on the reverse strand, counting down.
GGTAGAACCCGGCCGCTCAAATTTAAAGTTTGTGGGTGGTTGTAATGCGAGACAATGAGATTGTATCCTGCATACCACACTAAAAATTAATAGAAAAGACAATCAAATAAAAAAAAACCCGCTAGATAGAAGGTAGACCAGTTCTTTTCAAATTTTAAAATTAGTTCTTTTTCGACATATTTTAGATTTGGGATAACAAGTAGATCCCAAGCTGTAGACTAGGATGTAATTTTTTTTACTAATGTAAATTCTATCTACCAATGGTTGTAAAAAAATACTTTGTTCAAGCAATTAATAAATCATTTGAGTTGAAAAATAAATGTGATTGTTCTGAATCACACTGCGATGATTACTTTAAATAATTTTATTGGTTAAATTTGATTGAAGTTTTGAATTGATTTGGAACTTTTTTATGAATTGAAACAAATAGAAAGTTTGGTTTGAATACCAACAAAATATTTTGTTGATTCAAAGCAGAGTGATTTCTTTGCGTGTACTACTAATTAGTTGTTTTCACACGGGTTTCCTTATAACTTTTTAAGCATTAGTACTTCATTCAGGCATAAATCGCGAATTAATGTACCAGGAACTGGACGGACACTTGTGCCTACCCAGTAGAGGACCCGGATACGACCACCCATGTGAGTCTAGAGTATCGCACGAGCTGACGAGTGCAACGAGAAGGACTATAGGTGTATAGACCTGGAGGTGAATCCCCGGATGCGCAATCTTAGCAGGAGAGTACGGACTATACACTGAACAATTACAATTACAATTCAAACAAATTTTTCAAATTGCATTAACTTACAGCTTAGTTCATGCAGTTCCACATGCACTATGCTCATTGACTCTGGAGCAAAAGTTTCAGTGATAAAATTATCAAAAACTAAAATCCACGGAGATTGTATTATTTGATGAGAAATGTCTATTAACAGGAATAAATATCAATGCAATTCAAACGCTTGGTACTTCTCATACCAATATACAATACTCAGTCATTTTCAAAATCAATCATAAATTTCAAATTGTAGACAATAACTTTCCAATTCCAACAGGTGGTATTTTGGGCAGAGATTTCCTTAAAAAATATCATTTCAATATCAATTATGATACTTGGACAATGACTTGTAATTTTCAAAATGAAATGATTGAACTTCCCATTGAAGGCAATATTGATGGAGACATTGTTTTACCCCTAGATGAAAAATTTTCCGGCAAATCAAATGTGATATGCCACAAGATAATTATTTGATTCCATCAAATGAATTAATTCCACGAGTATTTAATGTCAATACAATAGTTAATTCTCAAAATGCAATAGTGAAATTTCTTAATACAACAAATAATCCAGTTAAACTTAAAAGAATTTGTTTTCTCGCAATTGCAAATTATAATATTTTCAATTGTCATGGTGATTCTTCAGTGAACAGAATTCAACTACTAATTGATGAATTGAATTTAACACCCATAACAAATGACATTAAACCAAAATTACTAAGTTTATGTGGAAAATATAATCATGCGTTCGCATTAAAAACAGAAACTTTAACATGCAATAACTTTTACAAACAACAAATTCATCTCAATGATTCTACACCTGTGTATATTAAAAATTACAGAATCCCAGAACTTCATAAAACTGAAATAGATGCACAAGTTAACAAAATGTTAAATAATAAAATTATACAACCCTCCATTTCACCTTACAACTCTCCGATTTTTTGGTTCCTAAGAAATCACAATCTGGAGATAATAAATGGCGTTTAATTGTCGATTTTAGACAGCTAAATAACAAAATTGTTGCAGATAATTTCCCTCTCCCTAGAATTAATGATATTTTAGATCAATTAGGACGAGCTAAATATTTTTCAACACTCGATTTAACGTCGGGTTTTCATCAAATTGAACTTGAAGATTCCTCCAAAAAAATCACAGCCTTCTCCACATCTTCAGGTCATTTTGAATTTAACAGATTACCTTTTGGCCTAAATATTTCACCCAACAGCTTTCAGAGGATGATGACCATAGCTTTGGGTGGTTTACCTCCGGAATGCGCATTTTTATACATAGATGATATAATAGTTATTGGTTGTTCTATTGCTCATCGTCTATTAAATTCAAAACACGTTTTCAATTAGCAAAGTATAATTTAAAACTAAATCCTTCAAAATGTACTTTTTTGTAGCGCAGATGTTACCTATTTAGGACATCACAAAAATTGTCATGATATCCAGCCAGACAAATCAAAGTATAATGCTATATTAAATTTTCCAATTCCCAATAATGTAGACGACGTTAGAAGATTCGCTACTTCTCCGAACTAGCAAATCTACTGAATAATTTGTTGAAGAAAAATATTAAATTCTCTTGGACATAGGAGTATCAAAATTCTTTTCAATCATTCAAATTGAAACTATTATCCCCACAAATATTGAAATTCCCTGATTTATTTGTTTTTATAAAACATTTATTTTCAGTACAGATGCTTCAAATTTAGCATGCGGATCAACAAGGTCAACGAAAGGAAATAGATACGCATTGACTGTTCAGTGCAATCTATCAAAATATATAATAGTTACTCCTATACCAGATAAACAGGCCAAAACTCTAGCAGGTAGAAACATGTTTTCTTATTTTCGGATATGCTTCAAAAATTAAATCAGATTTAGGAACCGAATACACGAAAGAAATTTTCAAAAACATTTGTAAATTACTAACTATTGAACAGAATTTTTCAACTGCTTACCACCCTCAAACCATAGGAAGTCTTGAACGCAATCATCGTTGTCTTAATGAATACCTCAGACATTTCATTAATGAACAACGTAATGACTGGGACTCCTGGTTAATATTTTATACATTTTCTTACAATACAACATCTCACGCATAACATTTGTTCACACCTTTTGAACTCATTTTCGGAAGACAAGCAAATATACCAAGTCAATTCTCTAACAATGTCACAATAGATTCGATTTATCGTCATCTCGCGGAATTAAAATTTAAAATGCAAACAGTGTGTAAAAAAGCGAATCAATTTCTAGAAAAATAAAAAATAAATAGAATACAATACCAACAGCAATATTCAAACTCCATTTAAATTACTTTAGGATCAAAAGTTTGGTAAAAAAAAGAAAATAGAAGAAAATTAGATCCATTCTATTCAGGACCATACGAAATTTTCCAAGAAGAACATCCAAATGTAGTAATCAAAAATTTATTAAACGAAGAAACTCAAAAAGTTCACAAAAATAGATTAATCACAACGAAATAGAGAACCAACGAGTCTATCAAAAAATAAATAAGTAAAACACCTTGTTTTTAGCTAAAAATTAGCTAAAGCTAAAAATGAGAATATTACAACTATAAAATTCAATGCCAAATTAAATTGAAAATCAAAATTGTGAGAAAAAGTTAGACTAGAAATCTTATGTTACGAGTGCTCTTACTTCGTAATATAATTCCTTTTCTCAGGGGGAAGGTGTAAGATAACTTTCCCACACATTTAGTTCCCACAAGAATAACCATCCTGAAAACCCCTTATGTCAACACATGGTAAATTTCCTAACACATTACCCATAACTTAAGGACTTGCCATCCAAACATGCATTCCATGGTTCCCATCCTAGATTTGTCATCAAGTGCTGAAGCAAGAAATCAATGCAACACTTGAAGGCGTTACAACATATTAGCCATACATACGAACTATTCCCACGTCCATAATTCAAAGCAATAAGCTCTAAGTGGTATAAATAACACCAACCGACTACAGAACCGAAGCAAATGCAAAAAGTATCCTATTACACTGTAACTGGCCAGTACCCATTAATGGGTAAAAATTTACCCATTTCGAAGAAAAATGGTTAAACTCATATAATGGGTGAAATGGTTTTACCCAATAATGGGTAAATAGGGTAAACGTCAGATCAAAGGGTACTTTTTACCCATTTCTTAAACTTGGGTTATTTGGGGAATGGGTGAAAAACACCCATTGTGAGATTTTTATAATAGAGAACCATAAAATGATTGTGAATAAACCAATCTAAATTGTACTTGTAGTTTATTTAAACGGCAGCCTGTTAGTTACAAAAACTTTTGCTCAGGTCAAAGAAATTGTGAATACCAATCTGTTTTATTATACTTTTCAATTGTATGTACATAGAAAACAGGAATGTAGCAAACTTATAACATTTAGAATTAAGAATAACAAATAAAATTAATCTTCAGAATCACTCACATCAGCATTGATTGATTCTCTTAACGATGACACTAAACGGTTGACCGTCTGTCGAGTGCTGGTCGTTTTGATATTGTAGCACATAATTTCAACAAAGTCTAGCATTTTTTGTACCGTTGCTGGGGTACGAATGTTAAAAACGGAAAACGCTTTGAACAGCGGTCCAGCGCTCGGATAGTATCAGACTCACAGGGGATGTTTTGTGATTCGACATAAAGGAAGTAGTTTTTTCCCTTGAAAATAAGATGGGGCGCCACATCAACGTCAGCATCAACATTCCAGGCAACATATCTTGCCAATTGTTCTTCCAGAGCTGTCTCAGTATTCTACAAGAGCGTTCAAATTAGTTAAAACTCCATGAATGTTTCAAACTTATATTACCATGATACATCGAATTATCAGAGCCGCCAATTCTTGTTCGATGTCAGTAGAATCCTCCTTCAATGATTTCCAAACACCTCTTCTGGTGAGATGAACTAAAATGCGTAGGCATCCTCGAACGTTGTCTGTGTAGAAATAACTATATAATTATTTTTTTTAAAGTATTTAGGGATTCATCAATTTATTGCGTCGTGCAAAAAAAAATTATACCTTATGGATTTATTTATTTTTTTATTTATTTTTTCTGTACTTATTGGATGGCCCTTAAATTGATGTTAAAGTTACGTACCATCACGAAACTAATAAAAAAATGCTCCTGTCTACTAGAAGACCTCTGGCAAATACTTTCTTCAAGTTAGACTCCGTGTTATATGATGGCTTCAAACGCTCATACGCTTTCTGAATCTGAAAATATATATTATTTTCCTCTCCCATGTGCGCATCAATAAACAGAGTGCACACAATAGATCGCTAGAATAACTATACAAGCCACAGTGGTACATGAGCGTCTTTCCATGCGTCAATTTTTGCCTGATGAAGTGGCGGACTTGTTCCGTTGCTACAACCTACCCCGCAGTGGGATGTTAGGCAAAGATTGACGTCCATGGTTCGAGTACCATTGGATACATGCCCTTTTGCTCATTTTTCAAAACATCTGTTAGATTTCCTACCTGCCCTACTCTGACGGAACTTTCAACACTTTCTTTTCACATCTTTCATTCTAATCAAAAACATTAATGTTCACTCTTGGTGCCTCATGGTGATGAGCGAACATCTCCTTCTACATCATAATCGTTACTCCTCGCACGGAGAATAAATAACATAACAATTAATGTATATATATTATTTTGTTATTTTTTTTTTAAGGTTACTTTACACTTCAGGAATTTGGTCACCTGGATTTCTCACCAACGCAATTTCAATTGGGCTAAATTTCGGCGACCAAGTTCCCAAGGTACCATACGCATTATTACGTTACTACTGTGCTGTTCTAGGCATGATTGTCCTATATTCTATGGGTTTCCCTATGTACATTGGGTAGTTATACTTATAACGACAGTACTGCTATTTTAGAGACCTCTACCGTTACGCAGGAAGCGCGCCAGTATCGGAAATAACAATTTGCCTGCGACAGACATAAAACATGTCCGTAATACTTTAGGCTCTTTGGCGTACAACAGTACTGTATCACATGTGTGTCACAAACATTACAGCGAGTAACCCAATCGAAGTCGTTGGTTGGGTCGTAGAGGTGGCTCAACCAACGAATTCCCACTCTATCTTAAATTATAGATCTCTAGCCTGAACAAGTAAAACAACTTACCATTATTCCGTTGTAAGATCTGAAATGCGGAAAAACATTCAAAATTTCGAATGTTTTTAATTTTGCATCTAACATAATGATAAGCAAGTCATGCGTCTCTGCCATGCTGTTTGCGATTACTCTGAAGTTTTTTTTACGCGGTTTTTTTACGCGGTCCGCGTAAAAAAAACTGCGTTATTTCAAAAACCGACGAGATAAAAGTCGAGAAAATAAAAATTATATTTCATATTCATATTGAAAGAATATGGTCATAAAAATATATTGATGGTGGAAAATCATGGTCTAGTTACATTGGCCACCGGGAATCTGCTACAAATGGAAAGAGGTTGTTAATTCAATGTGTGAGCAAAATTGTCCAGAGTAGTTATAGAGAGTTTTCGTCTTCGGCAAAGTTTCTCAGTATGTCATTCATCGTCTTTGGACATTATCACCATTAGCTCCACATCATGCCGCAGAGATGGCGCTGCAGTCTAACTTTTCTAAATCAAACGCTAGAGAGTTGCCGTCTTGGGCAAAGTTTCTCAGTATGTTGTTTGTTGTCTTTTGATATTATCATATCTGTTCCAAATCATTCCGCAGAGATGGCGCTGCAGTCTATCTTTTCCAAATGAGGCGCTCAAGCTGTCTTAGGCTATTTTTAGCAATATGGGGTATCAACATTCATGAAATTTCTTCAGTAAGATATCTGTCAACATTGTGTGGCCATTTGACGACGTGTTCCGGTCTGGTTATTCCGGAACAGGTTCCGATGGGTCTTCGAGTGGCCATAAACATGTTCAAAACAAAACCTCGGCAATATGGGTATCAAAATTCATGAATTTTCTTCAGTAGGATATTTGTCAACAAACCAGTTTTCCGGAATAGGTATTCGTGGGGCCTCGAATGGCCGTGAACAAATTTAGAAGAAAACCCTAGCAGTATGGGTATCGAAATTCATGAAATTTTGTCAGTAAGATATTTCTCAACGTTTTGGGGGCATTTGATGATTTATTTTTGGACCGGCCATTCCGGATCAGATTCCCGTGAAGCCTCGAGTGGCCATGAACAAATTTAAAAGGTAACCTTTTGGCAATGTCTGGCATACGGCAAACTGTACTAGGATGACCGTTACGTTGATAAGTCGTCAGATGTCCATAAAACGTTGAGAATATCCTACTTAAGAAATTTCATAAATTTTGATACCCATATTGCCAGAGCTTCCTTCTTAAAAATGTTTATGGCCAATCGAAGCCTTACGAGAACCTGTTCCGGACCGCTCCAAGGACAAATCATAAGATGGTCACAAACCGTTGAGAAATATCCTACTGAAAAAAAAAGTGAATTTTGATACTCATATTGCCAGTGCTTCCTTCTGAATATGTTTATGGCCACTCAAGGCCTCACATGAACCTGTTCTGAAATAAACATTCCAGGAACAAATAATCAAATGGCCTTAAAACGTTGACAAATATCCTACTGACGAAATTTAATGAATTTTGAAACCCATATTGCCAGAGTTTCCTTCTGAAATGTTATAAAAATTGTTAAATCGATAGTCACTAGTATAGGGAGTTACTTTTCAAATTTTCAACTGCTGTGATGATATACTGGCCATTCAAAATTATGTTATAGTTTGCGACAATATTTAAATGTTCACTAATAGGCTTACATAAATGCGTGAGGGATAAGTGGAGAGCTGTTCTACCGGTGGAAACATAACTATCCCATATGCTATGGGATTTCGTATACATGCGTGAGGGTACTCTCCGTGCAAATCAAATAGTCACCTCCCACGAGGTCACCGGAATAGAGTGACCCCGAGTGCTTAACCTCATTCGTGGCGCAGAATCGGCTTGATTATATTTTTCTGTACATCTTGGGTGACGTATCATTGAAAATGCCTTTATTTCCAAAGTATTGAGGGTAGCACTCTTACTCCTAGTGCCCTTACTTACTTACATTTTTTTATTCAGTAAATCCGAGTCCATTCCTTCACACAGTATACGGACCATCAGCGATAAATCTTTGTGGGGTGGTACGATACCAGCATCCAGCTTGAAAACAAGTGAATCACGTATTTTTGAAGACGATTTCAGGATTTCCGGGATCTATATTCAAAAAAACAAGGCATTTGAGTTTTCGTATCTACTGTTTTTAATAGTTTTTGAGACTTACGGTTTGTGACTCAGTTCCGACGACTTTTTCTGGCACACTGCGTTCTTTTGAAGGACCATTTCTTGATGGTGATGCACAAGACGCCGATGCAACCGATGATGGATATTTCCTCTTGGCCATAACTGATAGAATCACAAGCCTAGGTCCCATCTAAGTTATGCCGATTTGTATGAGATCCGCATCCGATACATATTCCAATGAATCTTCGGTAAACTTGTAATCTGTGAAAGATCTGACTAAATGTAAACAACACTTCACTTACTTTCAACACGGTAAGCTTTTTTTCCATTAATGGGTCGATTTATTGTTATTGTTATTCCTCCTGTAGAAATGTTCACTCATTTAACCGTAAGACTGTGTCTACCTATTCAAATGCGTAGATGCCATTTTGCAGTAAAATGGGTAAACATTTAAAAAGGTAAACGCAGTTTTATGGTAAAATAGGTAAAAGTTTCTAAATGAGGAGTGGCAATGACAATAAATCGAACCCATCAATGGGTAAAGAAAGCTTATCGTGCAAGAAACGTCGCCTTCATCAATATTCCGAGTCTCCTCCTGTTCGTTGATGCGAAAACTACTGATATCTGACACTTTACCCCGAAAAAGATTGACGGTTCGACATTTATCGATTCCAAACTCCATTCCAGTATCGTTACTGAACAAAGTTACAAGCTGCACGAGTGCACAGCTTTAAGTGTAGAAGGTTTGGCTAACATTGGTAACTCTTCCTCCACTTTTCAAATGGTACCCCTATAGTAATGAATTCTGGCAGCCGCTGAGGTTCTTTTTTTAAACTGAACAAGTGCAATGTTCGTTAAAATTTCTCTAATTTTCTAATTAATAGAATGTCTCCATTACTCGTACAACCATAACACTTACAAGCCCTAACCACCTACGAATTTGTACGATTTTGTCAATGCTAATGCTTAATATGAATCAAGTTTACCACGTCCGCGTATCCCTCTATCATTGCGTATGTGTTTGTGTGGATTTTTACGATAGTTTTCGTCTCTGAGGATTCCTACTTATTATCACCACATAATTTTACCATCGTGCACCGAAAATTATTTTTAGATTAACTATCTTTTCATTTTATTCATTTTAGAACTTAGAAACGGAGTCGTCGAGCTTGGTCCTGAACCACAGAAAGCAGTGAGACAGTGTATACGACAACTAGATTTGTTAAAAAGCGTGTGGCAAACTGTTTTACCTGAACATATTTATAACAGCAGCATCGGTGGACTGTTAACTATTTTTTGTGCTGAAATTATCAAGAGAATCTCCAACCTGGAAGACATCACTGCAGAAATTGGAAGTGGTCTCGCTAGTGTGATAGATGTTGCCAAGGAGAGAGCACCATTGCTTTTCAAGGTAATCATGTTTTATTTTGATAATTGAATTATTAATTATGTAATCCTCCAACTGAAGAAAACTGTATGTGGAAGTTGGGGATTCTCTTCAATTGTTTGTCTTTTGATATTTTGAACTGCAATATGCTCACCAGAATCATCTTATTGTCGGATCTCAAAAGTTTTCTAAGTGTACTTTCACAGTTATCAATACAGAGCTTAATGCATCAGTATAAAGGGCGATACGGTCAAAATTTGGTCAATATCAACTTGACGTATTTCTTTCAATTTTGCATTTAAAAAACCTGAACACCCCTCTTTTGAAGGTGTGTGTGTGTAGAATGTTGCTCCTATTTGGATTTTGGAATTCACTCTTCAGTTGTCAAAATGCCGTCCAAGCAAGAAGAGCAGCGTTTGCTCGCGCATCGCGAAAATCCGAGCTACTCGCACGCAAAGTTGGCAAAATCGCTAAAAGTTGCCAAATCAACCGTTAAAAATGTAATTAAAGTGTTTGGGGAACGTTTGTCGACAGCCAGGAAGTCTGGATCGGGGGAAAATCGAAAACCGGAAGCCGCTGAGACGACAAAGAGAGTTGCCGGTAGTTTCAAGCGAAACCCTAACCTATCTCTCCGAGATGCCGCAAATATGCTGGGTGTATCGTCTACAACCGTGCATCGAGCCAAAAAACGAGCCGGACTATCGACTTACAAGAAGGTAGTGACTCCAAATCGCGATGATAAACAAAATACGACGGCCAAAGCGCGATCCCGGAGGCTGTACACGACGATGCTGACGAAGTTTGACTGCGTGGTAATGGACGACGAAACCTACGTCAAAGCCGACTACAAGCAGCTTCCGGGACAGGAGTTTTATACGGCAAAAGGAAGGGGAAAGGTAGCAGATATTTTCAAGCACACGAAACTGTCAAAGTTCGCAAAGAAATATCTGGTTTGGCAAGCCATCTGTACCTGTGGCTTGAAAAGCAGCATTTTCATAGCTTCCGGGACTGTCAACCAAGAAATTTACGTGAAAGAGTGTTTGAATAAACGTCTGCTGCCTTTCCTGAAGAAACACGGTTGTTCCGTACTGTTTTGGCCGGATTTGGCATCTTGCCATTACGGTAAAAAGGCCATGGAGTGGTACGCCGCCAACAACGTGCAGGTGGTTCCCAAGGACAAGAACCCTCCCAACACGCCAGAGCTCCGCCCAATTGAGAAATACTGGGCTATTGTCAAGCGGAACCTAAAGAAGACCAAAAAAACTGCTAAGGACGAGCAGCAGTTCAAGGCAAACTGGCTTTCTGCGGCGAAGAAGGTGGACAAGGTGGCTGTACAAAATCTGATGGCAGGGGTCAAGCGTAAGGCCCGGCAATTCGGATTTGGAAAAGCGGAGGCCTAACTGAATATTTTTCCTGAATTTTATACTAATTGAACATGAAAAAGAAATTTAATTTGATTTTTTAAATAAACGATTTCACCGATTTACACGCGTTTTCCCTTGACCAAATTTTGACCGTATCACCCTTTACTGCCGTTATAAGCACAACTGACTCATGGATGTATGAAATCCCATAGAATATTTGAGAATTATGTTGATTTATAACATTTCTCTGAAAGTCGCTCACCAGAAATAATCTGTAATAAAAAGTTTATTAATTGCGAATCATTAACACAACAGCTCAAGAATCGGGAATCGAAACTAGCCACCTCCAGCGTGGTGATGCTTCGAGATACGTATGGCATTGGTTATTTCTCTTAGATTGAAAATATTAAAAAACACGCTCAGTTTGTTATAGCTTCAAAATACAAGAAATCAACTCTGGCTCACGTTTATTCTATGATCTCTGATCCAACAGCTTCTTATCGTGTTATATCTCACTTCATATATACACTGATAGGTAAAATAAAGTGCCCACCTCTTCGTTTTTTCAATTTCTCTCATTTACTTGGTTTAAATTAAAGTAAACATATTGTAGTTTTTTTTCTTATTTTATTTTTTATATTCTTTTTAAGTTTTACTTATGGAATACTGAAAAAAAAGGAGTTTTACTTAAAGAAAAAAAAACAATTTGTGTTGAAAAAAAAAAACAGTGACAAAATAAAGTGCCCACTTCAAAAATCGATATGTTCTCGATAAGTTTCCATTGGAAGACCCCTCGATTGTTTATGTTTTGATATTTTGACATGTTTTGAAGCAAACGGCTCAACCTGGTGCATTTGTATACGTGATCGCATTTGATTCAATTGAAAAAAATGGAGAACGCAGTGCTTTCGAAAACAATTTCCTTGTGTATCCGAAAATTGGTCGTTCGTGATGTGCAAAACAGTGAATCGCACTGGGCTGTCGCTAAGAAGTACAGTATCAGTAAGGCAGCGGTTGGCAAAATTCTTCTGAAGCTTAAAACGTTTGGATCAGTAGTGGATCGCCCTGGCAGAGGCAGGAAGTGGAAAACGGATGCGAGAATGGACACCAAGATCATGCGCGAAGTCAAGAAGAACCCAAAGGTAACTGTCCACGAGATCCAGGAAACCCTTCAGTTATCAGTTTCCGGTCGAACTGTTCGTCACCGTCTCGTGGCACAAGGGTTGAATAGCAAACTTGCCCGGAAGCGCCCATTTATCAGCAAGGCAAACAAAGCCAAACGGCTTAAGTATGCTAAGGAGCATGCTGTTAAGCCCCTAGAGTTCTGGAAAACGATTCTCTGGACGGACGAATCAAAATTCGAGCTGTTTAACCGAAAGCGGCGGGTTCGTGTTTGGTGCAGATCGGGAGAGGAGCTTCAGGAGCGCCACATCCAAGGCACGATGAAGCATGGAGGAGGAAATGTGATGGTCTGGGAGTGTTTTTCGTGGGGTGGAGTGGAAAGCATTGTGAAAATCGACGGGATAATGACGGCAGATTCTTACATCAACATCCTGCGAGAAAATCTGGAGGTTTCGCTGATCCAGACGGGCCTTGAAGAGAAGTTCGTATTCCAGCAGGACAACGACCCGAAGCATACTGCCAAGAAGACCAAGTCTTTCTTCCGGTCTTGTCAGATCAAACCACTGAAATGGCCTCCACGAAGCCGGACCTCAATCCCATCGAGAATTTGTGGGCGATTCTCGATGCCAGGGTTGACAAAACTGGTGTTACCAATAAAAATAACTATTTTGAAGCCCTGGAGCGCGCCTGGGAAGAGCTAGATCCACAGCACCTAAAGAACCTGGTCGAGAGCATGTCGAAGCGCCTGCAGGAGGTCCTGAAGGCCAAAGGAGGACACATCAATTATTGAAATGGTTTTATTTTACTTTAATTTATGTTTTCTGTAGCCTAAATGAATTGGGCACTTAATTTTGTCACTGTTTTTTTTTTTCAACACAAATTGATTTTGTTTTTCTTTAAGTAAAACTCCTTTTTTTGTAGTATTCCATAAGTGAAACTTAAAAAGAATATAAAAAATAAGATAATAAAAAAAATACAGTGTGTTTACTTTAATTTGAACCAAGTAAATGAAAGAAATTGAAAAAACGATGAGGTGGGCACTTTATTTTGCCTATCAGTGTATAGGTAGCTACAAAATCTCAGATAGGGTACCGACCATTTTCCCGATCATCACAATCCGTCCTCTTTTTGTTCTGACATCAAATCATTAACATTTTGAACCTTAATAAAATTAGTTAAATTAACAATTCGAACTCATGGACTCGCATGAACTTATTCTAACTTGCAATAAATTAGGGACGTCGTATATTGGACAAAAGTATAATCTTTTTTTTTCGTAAGAAGTTCTCAATCATTTCAAATGTTTTACAATTTTTTTTTCAAATTCATCGTTTTAACTTTTCGATAACATCGCCACAATTTTCATCTTCACATTATTCTTGAAGTAAATTCCAGGACTCAATGACGCTTCATGGTTGTGTGCATCGCTACTGGGGTGTTTGTTGATTTTGATGTTCTTTTCTTTTCGATCGCGAGTAACTTCGCGTTGCAATCGGGCTAGTTCTAGTATATATCCGCTGTCTATACTCGATGTCCTTCGTGGCTGTACTCGCTTTGTCCGGGAAACCGATGAGCTCTCAGTATTGACACCTGGAACGTCGACCTAGATTGTCGTATCTCCACAGTCTTTTGTTGGTTTCGGTTGGCGTTGTAGTTGTGCCTGCCAGAGATTTCGAAAACTTTAGTTGACACTCTTTTGACATACTTCACCTCTACCCATTTCTCAATTGCATGCTTGTCATTATTTTTATAATTCTATCCCTTAGCGCTAGATTAACAAACGGATCTTCGGAGGAAATCCAAAAAAAATAGTAATAATTTCGTTCTTTTTATGTGGTTCCCGAGAAGAAGATGGTTCCTGATCCAAATAGTTTTTATAACCTCGTCTAAGATGTAAAAGATATGTTCTGACGCTTAACAACTTTTCTGATGGAAATCTTTCCTCGGATTTAGAACAAGTGTTTCTATAATTGGCCAAAAATAAGTTATTCGATCATACTCATCAAGTGATCTCGTTAAAGGGTCTAAAAGATTTTTTTTTAATACATCTTTTACTACTCTCACCATCCGCTTCGTTTGTCCATTGCTACTCGGGTTATAGGGGGACTTTTCATAACCTTTATTCCCTGGCGTTCCATGAAGGTGATAAAATAACCAGAATTGAACGGTGGCCCGCCAGCGAAAGTTGCCGTAAATTTCTTAATGACCTTATTTGCATCCGTACCTTCTTTCATTATTTCAACTTCAAGCCACATCGAGTAACTAATAAGTAAGTCTTCGATTCTAGTAAGAAAAAATCTGCATGTATGCGACTAAATGGACGGTTTGTCGGAATACATGACGTGTTACTAATCGGCTTGGGTATCACTGACATATTTATGCATGGCTCGCAATGTTTAACGAATTGTTTTTTTTTTCAATGTCTTTGTTCAAATCAAACCAAAAAGAGAACGACAAGCCAATTGTTTCATTTTAACAATTCCGTTGTGGTTAGAGTGAAGTAGTTTTAAAATGTCATTTCTAAGTGAAACTGGGGTGAATACTCGATCTTGAAATAAAATACAACCTTCTACTACCTCTAAATCATAACGTAATGAAAATATCTGGCTTCAACCTTTTTCAACTTTTTTTAAAGCCAGCCATGTTGAACGTAGTCCATTACTTTTGAAATGAAAAGGTCTGTATGGCGTTCATTAGCAATTCCATCGGAAAATCGCAAAAAAAAATAATACTCTTTATGCCTCCACAATCCAGATTCTTGGTAACGGTTTGATCCAGTGGGAACCTTGAGCAGAATTGCCCATCTTAGAAGAAGGTCTACATTGCCCATCTTAGAAGAAGGTCTACATTGCCCATCTTAGAAGAAGGTCTACAGTATACGTCAAATTCATAAATTGACATTTCCATCACATAGGGTATATTTCCCTTAAATCAGCCTATTTTGTGATGATCAATTACATTTTTACCCTTCTTACACCAATAGAAGGGTATTAAGATCGCTTGAAAACTCGACTTTTCGGCCGAGTGTCATATACCATTCGATTCAGCTCGACGAACTGAGCGCATTTATGTGTGTGTGTGTGTGTTTTTTTTTTTTACAAGGGTTGAAAGGGTATCAAAAATCTGTGCGACAGACACCTGAGACACCACACAATGTTCAGGCGAACAGGGTTGGGCTCCTGCCGACCTGCTAAAAATGTGCCTCCCAGAAAATCCGGATCCCTTATCCTCCTTACCTCGATCCCCCAGGGACCACAAAATGCTGCGACTACTTCGGGGGTGGCTGTGCTCATGCACTTCTTCTAAAATTTTGACCCCTAGCTAAGGCTAGTTCGCCGACTGGCTGGATGATCCACTGCTCCGCTGCTACGTTGTATCCATCTCTCGAATCCTCCTGTTTCTCCCCGGCGTCGAGGGTGGTCCACCAGTTCCGGTGAAGGAAACTTCCGCACTGATGGTGCTCCGACTACCGGCGGTTATCGCAGGGGACGCTAACGCGCATTGCGCTGACTTCGTCTTCGGGTTGCAAAGGTGGTCTGACAGTTCCGGTGGTGGATGACGCACTGGTGGTGCCCTACATACCCGAAGCTCTTTCTTCTTCTTTCTTCTTTCTTCAGCAGGCTGGCTGTTCAAGTGCCGAGGTCGGCCCGACGATTCCGGTTGGCAGAACACTTCCGGTTCACCGGCGCCCCGACGACCCGAAGCCGAACACTGCTCACTGCGCTGGATACTCCTCAGAACCGGCGCTTGTTTGCTGGTCCCGTCTCCCTTAACGCTGTAGCTCCGACAATATTTGCGTCATGACTATGCTTACCGCGTTCCACGTGTCTTCCTCGTTGCACATTCGCTTTGCGATATTATCCGGCCTTGGGGCAGGCGTTCCCCTTCGCAATTCCGCAAACCTCGGACAGTCGAACACCACGTGCTCTGGAGTCTCTTCTACGTTGGCACACGCCGGGCAGAAAGGTGACGACGCATGACCACACCGGTGCAGGTATTGGCGAAAACATCCGTGCCCGGGTAGGAACTGTGTGAGGTAAAAGTTCACCTCTCCATGGTCCCTGTTCACGTGCTGTGTGTGTGTGTATGTGTGTGTGTGTGTGTAAGATGTAAAAGATCTGTTCTGACGCTTAACAACTTTTCTGATGGAAATCTTTCCTCGGATTTAGAACAAGTGTTTCTATAATTGGCCAAAAATAAGTTATTCGATCATACTCATCAAGTGATCTCGTTAAAGGGTCTAAAAGATTTTTTTTTAATACATCTTTTACTACTCTCACCATCCGCTTCGTTTGTCCATTGCTACTCGGGTTATAGGGGGACTTTTCATAACCTTTATTCCCTGGCGTTCCATGAAGGTGATAAAATAACCAGAATTGAACGGTGGCCCGCCAGCGAAAGTTGCCGTAAATTTCTTAATGACCTTATTTGCATCCGTACCTTCTTTCATTATTTCAACTTCAAGCCACATCGAGTAACTAATAAGTAAGTCTTCGATTCTAGTAAGAAAAAATCTGCATGTATGCGACTAAATGGACGGTTTGTCGGAATACATGACGTGTTACTAATCGGCTTGGGTATCACTGACATTTTTATGCATGGCTCGCAATGTTTAACGAATTGTTTTTTTTTTTCAATGTCTTTGTTCAAATCTAACCAAAAAAGAGAACGACGAGCCAAGTGTTTCATTTTAACAATACCGTTGTGGTTAGATTGAAGATGTTTTAAAATATCATTTCTAAGTGAAACTGGGATGAATACTCGATCTTGATATAAAATACAACCTTCTACTACCTCTAAATCATAACGTAATGAAAATATCTGGCTTCAACCTTTTTCAACTTTTTTTAAAGCCAGCCATGTTGAACGTAGTCCATTACTTTTGAAATGAAAAGGTCTGTATGGCGTTCATTAGCAATTCCATCGGAAAATCGCAAAAAAAAATAATACTCTTTATGCCTCCACAATCCAGATTCTTGGTAACGGTTTGATCCAGTGGGAACCTTGAGCAGAATTGCCCATCTTAGAAGAAGGTCTACATTGCCCATCTTAGAAGAAGGTCTACATTGCCCATCTTAGAAGAAGGTCTACAGTATACGTCAAATTCATAAATTGACATTTCCATCACATAGGGTATATTTCCCTTAAATCAGCCTATTTTGTGATGATCAATTACATTTTTACCCTTCTTACACCAATAGAAGGGTATTAAGATCGCTTGAAAACTCGACTTTTCGGCCGAGTGTCATATACCATTCGATTCAGCTCGACGAACTGAGCGCATTTATGTGTGTGTGTGTGTGTTTTTTTTTTTACAAGGTTTGAAAGGGTATCAAAAATCTGTGCGACAGACACCTGAGACACCACACAATGTTCAGGCGAACTGGGTTGGGCTCCTGCCGACCTGCTAAAAATGTGCCTCCCAGAAAATCCGGATCCCTTATCCTCCTTACCTCGATCCCCCAGGGACCACAAAATGCTGCGACTACTTCGGGGGTGGCTGTGCTCATGCACTTCTTCTAAAATTTTGACCCCTAGCTAAGGCTAGTTCGCCGACTGGCTGGATGATCCACTGCTCCGCTGCTACGTTGTATCCATCTCTCGAATCCTCCTGTTTCTCCCCGGCGTCGAGGGTGGTCCACCAGTTCCGGTGAAGGAAACTTCCGCACTGATGGTGCTCCGACTACCGGCGGTTATCGCAGGGGACGCTAACGCGCATTGCGCTGACTTCGTCTTCGGGTTGCAAAGGTGGTCTGACAGTTCCGGTGGTGGATGACGCACTGGTGGTGCCCTACATACCCGAAGCTCTTTCTTCTTCTTTCTTCTTTCTTCAGCAGGCTGGCTGTTCAAGTGCCGAGGTCGGCCCGACGATTCCGGTTGGCAGAAGACTTCCGGTTCACCGGCGCCCCGACGACCCGAAGCCGAACACTGCTCACTGCGCTGGATACTCCTCAGAACCGGCGCTTGTTTGCTGGTCCCGTCTCCCTTAACGCTGTAGCTCCGACAATATTTGCGTCATGACTATGCTTACCGCGTTCCACGTGTCTTCCTCGTTGCACATTCGCTCTGCGATATTATCCGGCCTTGGGGCAGGCGTTCCCCTTCGCAATTCCGCAAACCTCGGACAGTCGAACACCACGTGCTCTGGAGTCTCCTCTACGTTGGCACACGCCGGGCAGAAAGGTGACGACGCATGACCACACCGGTGCAGGTATTGGCGAAAACATCCGTGCCCGGGTAGGAACTGTGTGAGGTAAAAGTTCACCTCTCCATGGTCCCTGTTCACGTGCTGTGTGTGTGTGTGTGTGTGTGTGTGTGTGTGTGTGTGTGTGTGTGTGTGTGTGTGTGTGACAAATAATGTCACATCGGTTTCTCAGCCATTTGTGAACCGATTTCAATTCTGTTGACGGCAAATGAAATGAGCTACAACATTCTCATAGGACGCTATTGATTTTTTTTTTCATTCGGACATTTCGTTACGAAGATACGAACGAAACAGTACTTGACGGCCTATTATAATAGTAATCAAACAGTTTAGTCTCCGATTACATACTGAGCTATTTGTGTACCGATTTTAGTTTTGTTGATGCCAAATCAAAGCTATGGAATCTTCAAATAACTGGTCAAAATTTCATTATGATTAGATAGTCCTTCATGGAGATATGACCAAAACAATACCTGAAAGCACATAATTGTGAGATGAAAATATACTCGTTGCAGTGCAAAACCGAAGAAGACCAATCACACTAATCGATGCCGCTTGCATTCTATTGTGTTGCATCTGGTGCGTTGTATACACACTTAAAACATATTCGCGATCTCGGTAAAAAAAAATGCCGTTCTGAAACGGCATTTCATAATTTTGCTGATATTTCAGTAAACAACATAATTTTCCCGAGATTTACCAAAAATATATGCCCAAATATCAGTAATTATCGGGTTTTACCGATATTTTGCAAAGTAATTCGCTGAGGAGATCAGCAAATAGAAAAAATATCGAAGTCAGCAATCGGGTTTGCTGAGATCTCGGCATTTACCTTATTGTTTGCCGAACTTCGGTAACACAGCTGTAACTTTTTCACACCCGCCATTTTCAGAAGTGAAAAACATGATCTTTTGCCGGTGCGTGTTGTGCGTTCGCGAAATAATGGATAAAATTCTGGATGAACTGCGAAAGGAGGACGTAAGGATTTACGATATTTTTTGTAATTTTAGAATTATTATCATTCTTCATTAATTTTATTTTGCAGAACAACTCATCGTCAATTACTTGTTTTATTTTTGCCGTCAACAAGTGTGTGGTTATGTCGAAGAATATCAGCGACATATACACATGCATATCCAGAAAATGCAATTTTAATCCAAGCACTATATTTTTTGACCGCTTGTTCCCTAAGTGCAAATCCCGAAACAGTCACTTCAAGTCGCCGAAGCGGCATATTATACTGCAGCATCCCCTTTCCTTAATTGGTCTCAGGGATACTTCAAATTTCGATTTTGAAGATGATCCAATGCTCGATACTGACCATGAATTTCCAAAGGAGCCTTGCCATAAAAAATTAAAAGTCGAAAACATAAATTATGATTGGATAATCCATCCTGCAAATAACTACCCTTTTTTACCCTTCTTAAACCAAAAGAAGGGTATTAAGATCGCTTGAAAACTCGACTTTTTATCCGAGGCCCAGAGGGCCGAGCGTCATATACAATTCGACTCAGCTCGACGAACTGAGCACATGTTTGTGTGTATGTATGTGTGTGTATGTGTGTGTATGTGCGTTACAAATAATGTCATATCGGTTTCTCAGCCGATTTTAGCTTTTTAGCGCCAAATTCAAGTTATGAAATCTTCAAATAACTGGTCAAAATTCATTATGATTGGACGATCCATCATGGAGATATGATCAAAAGAATACCTGAGAGCACATAAATATGAGATGAAAATATACTCGTTGCAGTTCAACACCGAACAAGATCACTCACGCCGATCGATGATATATGCATTCTATTGTTCCGCATCTGGTACGTTGTATAGCACATACAGCGGACTAGCCACACAATGCGACCCTATACAATTAGGGCAGGATCGATTGGCTCGAATGAAACGGTTTTGAACTGCAAAGAATGGATTTGAAGATTACACAAAGTCTCCATTTACTATAACTACACAATTTTCAACGAACATGTACTGTTACCACCACCAGTTGGCACACAACTTTCGTCGGGCCTGCCGAAAAGTGCCAACGAGAAGCAACTCCAAATCTAGGTGAACTTAGGGATTTCTGTGAACACTGCTTTTGACAGCGGGTATCAATAGAAGATTATAGTAAGGTACAAGGAAGAAAAAGTAAACTTCAATTCATTGGTGGAAAGTGAAGACACGTTTTGAAAGGTTAATTTGTTGATAATTCGGGCGATAATTTTTAAAATTGGTTTCTATTAAACTATTAAAGTAAACGTGAGTATTTTCATAATCATGAATTAGTATTAGGTGATAGAACAATTGTTTAGTTATAGGTCGATAGGAGTCGTCCTCATCACAATTTGTTCAGCCGAATTAAACTGAAAAAGAAAATCATAAATGTAAGTTGCAAGTAAAATTATTATAAAAACTAAGCCTAATAATGAATAAAATTACAGTTTTGAGCTGTGCGAAGTTCGTCTGCTGCAAAAGATTTGAACAAATTTCTCAAAAATTTATGCGATGTCATCGCCCAGTGAAACTGAGCCTAACCTCGAAAGTACCCGGTATGACTGTGCACTTTGCCGTCAACCAAATCACGCAGATAATATGGTTTGCTGCGAGAAGTGTGAAAAGTGGTTTCACTTCATGTGCGCAAAGGTAACGGCCGAGATAGAAAACCATCCGTGGATATGCAAGGTATGTTCGAAGAAAGGCACGGGTGATAAATCTTCGCAGCGTGAAGGCACAATCGTGGATGTTTCGGATTTGTCTGCCAAAGATTCTGTCGATTCTACCAATCCAAATTCCGCTAAAAAGTCGTCGGAAAACGAGCAAACCCCGGACTCGGAGCAGGAAGAAGCTGATTTGCAGCACCAAGAAGAGCTGCGACAAATGAGAGTGAAGTTCGAGCGACAGCTACAGCGGGACAAGGAAAAGATGGCATTGCAGCTTCGACTAGAAAGGGACATGCTCCAGATAAAAAAAGGCAGCAGAAGCACAATTCAACAAATTGCGAAGCGACTTGTACAAGGAATTCGAGTGTAGGATGGAACCCCCAGACGAGGAGGTAGGTGCAGTGGGTGGTGAAAAGGTGCCCAATTCGCGGCCCAATCAGTTGCAGGCAGATACGGATTTGGATGATGCGTGGAGGGAGAAGTTCAATTTTCCGAGTCAGGAAAAATAACCAGTTTCTGATTATCGCGGAGCTTTTCCAAAATGCTCTACGCCCAAAGAAGCAGCGTCTCAACTGCATACCAGCAATCACCAGCGACAGGTTCTCGAGAAGGTTCCGGAGGGAACAACATCGCGTAAGAATTCCCAAGTGCCAACAGCGACGCTTGATTTACCGCCTCTGCCGATGCACCCTAACTCGATGTTCCATCCGCCGCCCGCCTCCGTCGCAAACATGAATGTAACTTTTTCGAACCCGAGTGGCATTCAATACGAAATTCCGAACCAGCAACAAGGCGAACCAGAGCTAACAAGAGCACAAATAGCTGCAAGGAAGGGCCCTTTTGCAAAGCTGCCGGTGTTCATTGGTCGGCCAGAAGAGTGGCCGTTGTTTATATGCAGCTTCAATAATGGAAATGCTGCATGTAACTGGACCGACCTTGAAAATCTCGGAAGGCTTCAGGAGAGCATTCGTGGGCCAGCACTGGAAGCAGTAAGGAGCCGACTGCTGTTGCCAGAATCGGTACCAAAGGTTATCGAAACGCTCCGGCTCCTTTACGGTCGGCCGGAACAATTGCTGCATTCCCTTTTGCAAAAGGCAAGGAAAGCCGATCCACCTAGAGTTGATCGTTTAGGTACGTTTATCAGCTACGGAATGATCGTTCAACAATTGTGTGACCATTTGGTTGCGTCGGGGCTAATTGATCATTTGGTGAACCCCATGCTTATAACGGAATTGGTAGAAAAATTGCCTCCCAGCACCAAGATGGAATGGGTTCGCTATAAACGCCAGCTGAACGCAGCAGAAGATTTGAGCACATTTTCGGATTTTCTCTCCGAAATCGTTTCGGAGGCGACAGAAGCAACACTCTACACCAATTTTCACGTCGATGGCCTTCTAAACCGGGACAAGAAGGAAAAAAGATCGAAAACTAGAGATCACCATGAAGGATTCCTCAACACACACGTTGGCGTCGAACATTCATCACCCAATGGACTGGTCAACAGAAGGTTGAGGGTCAGCAAGCTATTCGAAAACCGTGTCGTGGATGCAACAGTACGGAGCATTGAACTCGGAGCTGCGAGGATTTTCAGAAATTGACCTTTAATGACAAGATGAAGATTGTAGAGAATTGGAAAATATGCCAGCTGTGCCTAAATGAACATGGGCAGTTTCGCTGCCGTTTCAAGGGTCACTGCAACGTCGGAAATTGTAAAGAGCGTCATCATTCCACACTCCACCCACCGAATTCATCGGCCCCGCGATCAACGAATTGTAACGTGCATGACTCGGTAAACCATCCCGCCATTTTCAGGACGGTTCCGATCAAGCTGCACCACGAGGGGCGCACTCGAGACATGGTCGCGTTTTTAGACGAAGGGTCCTCTTATTCTTTGATGGAGAGCACAATCGCCGAACAATTGAAACTGAAAGGAACATGGGAACCAATTCTAGTAAAATGCACTGCAGGATGAGCCGCCTGGAGTGAGATTCGAGATGCGTCGATGTGTCTATTTCGGCGAGTGGATCAATGGAACGATTTCTGCTGCGGAATGTGCACACTGTTCAAGAACTTCAACTCCCGGAACAAAAAAATCGATTTGCTGAGGTCGTAGCCCGATTCAAACACCTCTGTGGACTACCAGTTGCGGATTGTTTAAATGGTTCCCCAAAAATCCGCATTGGTTTGAAACATCTGCATGTGTATGCCCCTCTAGAGTCACGCATTGGTAATCCTGGAGAGCCCATCGCTGTTCGCACAAAGCTTGGCTGGACAATTTACGGTCCCACAGTCTGCGACAATACCAACACCGGGTTCACTGGTCACCATACTGCAATAAAAACAACGGACCTAGATTTGCAAGAACTTCTTCGAAAGTATTTTACGCTGGAAGAGTCCGGTTTGGATGTTAAGGTGCTGCCGGAGTCAGCAGAGGACCGTAGTTTTCTTCCACATAGACTCCGCAACGGTGCTCTCATGGATCCGTTCGGACCATAGAAAGTATAAACAGTTTGTGGCATACCGAATCGGAGAAATCATGAGCCTCACTAACCCAACTGATTGGGGCTGGGTGGCCACTAAGGATAATATTGCAGATGTGTTAACGAAGTGGGGAAAAAATGGGCCGCCGTTGGAAAGTCGAGGTGAGTGGGTACGTGGCCCTAACATTTTATACCAAATGGATCAGGAGTATTTTCAAATCGACCTACCAGCGCCGGACGTGAAAGAAGAGCTGCGAGCATATCATCTGTTCCACGAAATTTCATTCTCTCAAGCATTGGTGGACACCACTCGATTCTCACGCTGGACGACTCTGGTGAGGAGCATGGCCTGTGTGCATCGTTTTATTTCCAACTGCCGGAGAAAACGGAAGAAACAGCCAATAGAAACACTTCAAGCTACGTCTAAGTTGGAAAGGTTGCTAAAGGGACCAGTGTCGGCGCAGAAAGTTCCCCTCAAAAGCGAAAAATACTGGAACGCTGAGAACTACCTATGAAAATGGCCCAGCAAGAAGGATTTGGAGATGACAGGAAGAATTGCTGAAGAATCTTGAATTACCTCAAACAAAGTGGCATGTCATTGAGCGATCTAGCCCACTCTACAGGCTTGCGCCATTTTTGGATGCTGAAGGCGTAATTCGGATGGAAGGTAGATCTGCTCATGCTGAATTCATCCCATTTGAGCAGCGGTTCCCAATTGTACTTCCCAAAGGGCAAGACGTCGTATCGAAACTTCCACAACATTACCATAGATAATTTGGCCACGCAAACCGGGAGACGGTAGTAAATGAACTGCGACAGCGTTTCTACGTGCAGAATATCCGAGCTGCGGTATTACAGGTGATGAAGAACTGTGGCTGGTGCAAAGTAAATAAATGTCGACCGGTGGTTCCTAGGATGGCTCCTCTTCCGGTACAGCGTCTCACTCCTCAGATGCGCCCTTTCAGCTACGTAGGGGTCGATTATTTTGGCCCAGTACTGGTCACGGTAGGGCGTCGTTCCGAGAAGAGATGGATATGTCTGTTTACGTGTCTGGTGACTAGGGCACTCCACCTGGAAGTGGCTCACAGCCTGAGCAGCCAAT
Source organism: Aedes japonicus (assembly GCA_034211315.2). Classification (NCBI taxonomy): domain Eukaryota; kingdom Metazoa; phylum Arthropoda; class Insecta; order Diptera; family Culicidae; genus Aedes; species Aedes japonicus. The sequence goes on along the minus strand of JASCZW010005290.1, from coordinate 154,212 downwards.
CCTGCGTCATGGCGATTAGACGGTTTGTTTGCAGAAAAGGATCTCCACTGGAATTTTTTTCCGACAATTGTCCCGTTTTCAAGCGGCAAGTAAGGAGTTGATCGATAAACTTCGTTTCATCGAGTTATAGTGCGCCGACATCTTTACTGACGCTAGAACTCGCTGGAGCTTCAACCCACCAGCAGCGCCGCACATGGGCGGTATATGGGAGCGGTTGGTGAGGTCAGCAAAGGAGGCCTAAAGGTTCTACACAATGGCGGCAAGCTGACTGACGAGATCCTGTTAACTGCTTTATCAGAAGCTGAAGACATGGTAAATTCCCGACCGTTGACGTATGTGCCACAGGAGTCACCCGAAATAGATAGCGCCCTTACGCCGAACCATTTTCTGCGCGGTTTACCTGATGGAGAACGTGAAGAGGTAAATGTTCCAACATTCTCGGCTGAGGCACTGCGGGATAACTATAAACGTTCTCAACAGTTGGCGGACATGCTATGGAAGAGGTGACTAAAGGAATATATACCAACGGTTAACCACCGCACTAAATGGTTAACCGAACAGGAGCCTATTGTAGAAGGCGAGCTGGTGTACATAGTCGACGGGAACAACAGAAGGACCTGGATTCGGGGTATCGTGCAGCAGGTGATACGTGCTACTGATGGCAGAATACGACAAGCGATAGTACGAACTGCCAAGGGAGTTTATCGACGTGCAGTTGCCAAGCTTGCGGTGATGGAGTTGAGGAGCAAATCTGGTCAGATCCCTGTAGACGGACCAGAGTTACGGAAGGGGGAGTTGTTACCACCACCAGTGGGCACACAACCTTCGTCGGGCCTGCCGAAAAGTGCCAACGAGAAGCAACTCCAAATCTAGGTGAACTTAGGGATTTCTGTGAACACTGCTTTTGACAGCGGGTATCAATAGAAGATTGTAGTAAGGTAAAAGGAAGAAAAAGTAAACTTCAATTCATTGGTGGAAAGTGAAGACACGTTTCATTTGAAAGGTTAATTTGTTGATAATTCGGGCGATAATTTTTAAAATTGGTTTCTATTAAACTATTAAAGTAAACGTGAGTATTTTCATAATCATGAATTAGTATTAGGTGATAGAACAATTGTTTAGTTATAGGTCGATAGGAGTCGTCCTCATCACAATTTGTTCAGCCGAATTAAACTGAAAAAGAAAATCATAAATGTAACTTGCAAGTAAAATTATTATAAAAACTAAGCCTAATAATGAATAAAATTACAGTTTTGAGCTGTGCGAAGTTCGTCTGCTGCAAAAGATTTTCTGCATTTGGTCTGAACATGTACTTTTTAAGCATCTTGAATCCATATCGATAATCATAATTGACGCTTAGGATTGTCTAATAATTCATTCTATGGGCTGAATATATGAAATTGCGATGAGAAATTATCTGCTTCTAACAAACTTCATATACAAAATTTCCAATATTTATGAAATATCTTCTTATATTTAACTAACATAATTAGGTCGTTAAGCTCTATTAATGTCAATTTTACAATGAACAATAAAGACGTTCAGGATTGACAAATAGTTCATTTTATAATCTGAATGTATGACACATCGAATATTCCGAGATCTTTCTGGAATATCTAATGAAAATATGTATTTGAGTTCGTAAGTCTGGTTAAGTGCCCTGGGCATTGGAAAAACCTTGTGGTAGATTGAAAACTACCAGGTCCAAGGGCTTGGACTGGATCTTTACCCAAACGGGAAAGATGCAAACCAGTGTTTTCAGGGGTGATGTGGACCAGAAGTGCAATTGAACCCACTAGTAGTAGCATTTTCACTTTTAATTTGACAACTTTCCTTATTTTCATACAATATAGAATTTGTATAATTTCAATAATATTACTAATAATAATATTATAATATTACCACTCAAAGAATCGTCTACTTTTATTATAACTGAGTTTTAATATGGGTCTGCAATTTTCTGGAAAGCATCACCACACAGATTCTACATTTGGTCTGGCTGTTGTTGGCAGAGGAGCGAATATTTTTGTATACTTCTAGAACGAAAAAAGAAATTATGCAAGAAGGATCAGCATGCCGAGGCTTGGAGCCTGATGCAAATCCGAGTTCATGGCGATGCAAAATGGACAGGCAGGCATCTTGGTTAGAACAAGACCAAGTAGCCGACCAAGAAAGACCTACGTAGACGAAGCACATGCATGCGAGTATCATCTAAGGCGGTATGTTCCCAACAAATAAAAAGTAATAACAACAGTGTGGGTAAGTAAATCAGTTAATATTTCCAAAACTACATACACATCATACATACAAACATAACTATATATTAAAAGACCGCCCACAAATACCCATGTCCAACAGAGCAGCTTATTTTCCCGATGAGTGTAACGTCAAATACTTTGTTCCATTTGGGAGCGTAGAATATGGGAGATAGCTATTACATTATCACACCTGTACTATATGAAATTGCGCAGATACCAAAAACTGCACTAACGAATATCACTAACAACGTAGTGACACGGACAAAGTACAAAAACACGGACTTTAAAACAAATACCTGGACAACAAAACGCGTACACACTGACTGATACTGAATCCCAAAAATTTTCAAGAAGATTATGTGAGCTGATTTCGAAAGCCCGGTGTTTATTTGGTCACCATAGACTAATCTTTCCGGCACCATCACTTGAGAGTTTTCAAAAATCGAAATCATTGCAATCCTATGGGGATAAAAAAAATAATAATAAAGGGCATTACACTGTTTGACAAATTACCAAATAATAGGAACGGCAAACACGAACCAAATATGTGCCTTAGCAATATGTGGTCATATATATTAGGCGTTCACAGGTTGGTCAAATATATTTGTCAAAATTTGTCAAATATTTGGCGTTTCGTCAAACAGTGTGATCTCAGCTTTAGAAGTAGTCACGATTAGAAGTAGTATAGTATCCATAGTATAGTTCATTCAGTCATATTTTGCTGAAGTTGATTAAATCAAGTTGTAATGTATGATAGTTACAATCATGCACATGGGTTATCGAAAAATCAATGCAGGGGTATAGTTGATTTTAAGTGAAATGTTATTGATTGAATTGTACTTTTTTTCTACGCGTTTGGTCTCTTTTTTTTATTTTTTTTTTACTTAACATGTTTTATTTTTGCAATTTATTTGTCTTACATACTAATTTTAACATTTTAAGTGTTTTAGCCCATTGGGCTCTTCAGCTTTGTTTAATTTTTAATTTTCTGTGTTTGGTGTGTTTAGTGTGCTATGTGTTTTACATTAAGTTTTCAGTTCAGCCCTTGGGGCATTGTTAGTTTTAAAATTTGATAACCTACCTAAACTACAACTAAAACTACAATTTGAAAATCCTAGGGGTGGGGAACCAGATTCCGGATGATCTGGTGATCAGATGTCAGGCAGCGTGCCCTGTACCGATTGATAGACTCACTAAAGCGATCGTCGAGCATTTTTATCTCGGCCAGACGGTGGAGCTCTGATGTTCTTGTCCTCGGAGGGGTGTTCAGGATCATCCTGAGGAACTTATTTTGAACACGCTGAAGTTTCAGGTGATGTGTTTTTGCGCAACTCTCCCAGATTGGCATGCCGTACTCAATGACTGGAAGTATGATTTGCTTATAGACAGCAAGCTTGTTTTTCAGGGATAATGTAGACCTTCTGTTGATCAATGGGTACAGTAGCTTCAACAGAACGTTACACTTTGTGACCGTTTTGTCAACCTGTTCCCTGAAAATAAGCTTGCTGTCTATGGTAACGCCAAGATAGACAGCTGATTTAGCCCATTCCACCTTTGTGTTGTTTAGGCTTATTTTACAATCCTCAGGCGGAACAAGTCTAGGAGAGTTGGAGTGTGGAAATAAGATTACCTGGGTCTTCGCCGCATTGATACAGATCTTCCAATCGGTGAAGTATTCAGACAGAACATTCAGGCTTCGCTGCAGTTTCGCTGTAAGCGCTCTTATTACCCTACCATTGTGGACGACTGCGGTATCATCGGCGAACAACGACAGAGATCCATTTTCAGGGAGCGGGGGTATGTCCGAGCTGAATAGGTTGAACAGAAGTGGACCTAGTATACTTCCCTGCGGAACACCGGCGGAAATCTCCTGTGCATCGGAAACTGCAGCTTGCAGCGAAACACGGAATGTCCTGTCTGTCAGATAATTTTTAATTATCTTCACCAGAAAGATGGGAAGATTGTATCGATGCAGCTTGTACACCAAGCCATCGTGCCACACGTTATCAAAGGCCTTCTCGATGTCGAGAAGTGCCATGGCAGATGATTTCGAAACGGACTTGTTCCGTCTGAGGATGTTACTGACTCGATTAAGTTGGTGAATAGTCGACCGACCACGTCGGAAGCCAAATTGTTCGTCGAGTAAGATGTTCAGCTCGTCGGCAGATGAAAGAAGCCGACGGTGGATCGCTTTCTCAAATAGCTTGGATAATCCTGAGAGAAGGCTGATGGGCCTATAGCTCTTGGAACATGAAGAATCTTTCCCAGGTTTCTGGATGGGTATGACTTTGGCTGACTTCCAACACGAGGGGAAGTAGCCAAGTCGCAGGCATTGGTTGAAAACCATCGCCAGATGGTTATAGAACTGGGGGCTCAGTTGCTTGAGCTCCAAGTTCAGGATGTTATCGAAACCTGGGGTCTTCATGTTCTTTGAGCATTTGATATAAGCCAACAATTCGTCAGCTGAGATCTCCAACTCCTCTGTGAAGTCGTTGGGGCTTAGATGGATGTTAGTAATAAGCGCGCTAACGGCAGCTTCATGTGGACTGACGATGTTTTGTCCGAGATTATGGGAGCTGACGAAGTGTTGACTTATCTCAGCAGCCTTCTCTGCAGGAGTTATCAATCGATCCTTAGCGCCATTGCTGTCTAATGGGATCAACGGTGGAATGGGCCTTGGCTTAGTTTTTAAAATTTTGGTCAACTTCCAGAACGGCTTAGCATAATCTGGGACAGAGCGGATCTTGTCAGCAAAATTGTTATTTTTAAGGTCCACCATTCTGGCCTTAATAATTTTGGTCACTCGATTACAGTGACGTTTAAGCGTTGGCAAACCAGTTCGCTGGTATTGCCTTCGAATGGCGTTGCGCAATTGAATAAGTTCTTTAGTGGGTCTATCAATGGGTACAGAGTCACTCACCTGATCAATCACCGGTACGTGTTGCTCCCGGGCCTGGGAGATCGGTTGCTCAATGCTCTGCAGCTGCCGTTCGATGTCATCAACCGAATCAAGGTGCATGTCGAAATCGATGTTGTCGTCAACGTGTTGTCGGAACCTCTCCCAACTGGCGCGATGGTAGTTCCGTCTGGTGATTCGATGCCGGTTGACCGAGGACCCAACTTTGGCCACCACCGCATAGTGGTCCGAGCTGAGCTCCTGGTGAACGATCGGCTGGGCGATGTTGTTCCCCATGTTGGTGAGGAAGATGTCGATTGTTGAATGGACCCCGGATCGGCTCAACCGGGTGGGAGTATCCGGGTCCAGGACGGTGTAATGTCCCTCTTCCAGGTCTTCCTGTAGAATAATTCCGTTCCGATTCCGCCGGGTGTTCCCCCAGGTTTCGTGTTTCGCATTCATGTCGCCGGCGATGATGAACTGCCCCTGCCTCCGGGTTAGCTTACGGATTTCGTTACGTAGAGCCGTTGTTGTTCCGTTGATGGTACTGGCTTGCTTGGGCCAATAGGCCGCGATGATGGTGATTGGGCCGACAGCAGTTTCGACCTCGACTCCGATGGCTTCGATGGACTGCAGCTGAAAACTCGGAAGCAGATGGCAGTTGATGTTGTAGCGCAGGGCGATCGCAACTCCTCCTCCACTAGGGCCGCTACGATCAAGTCGCACAATCCGGTATCCTGGGATGACGATGCTGATTTCCGGTTTGAGGTGTGTCTCGGTGACGATGGCGATGTCGATGGCCTTCCTGTTAAGGAAGTCACCGAGCTCAAAAGTTTTGTTCCGGATGTAACAAGCATTCCAGTTGAGGATGCTGATGGTGCGTTTACGGTCCATGTTTGAACAGAAACTTCATCGTCACGGACGTGGCGGCTTTGAGCTGTTCCTCCTTGGAGCGGCAGGAACGTAGTTGGCGATCGATAGAGCTCTTGCAGCTCTTGCACGAACTCCACCATTTGCTCCGAGTCGTAGAGCTGTCCATCGACGGGTGGTTGCGTGGAGGTACCGCAACTCGGATTGCCCCAGCCTGGAGGAGGAGTCGGGTTGGGGGCGGTGGCGGCTGCCGCGAAACGATGATGAACCGAAGCTGACGGGCGGTTTGCATGGCGGTGATTTAGTGGGATCGGTGGTAGGTTTGGCACCTGGTACCGAAGCGACGGGAAATTTTCCTCATTCATCGGAGGTGGTGGACGGCGTTGACCTGGCCGAGACTTGGTGGATGCCTTCTTTCGGATAGCCAAAAACTCCGCACGTTTGGGGCAGGTTCGATTACTGCTCTCATGATTTGCGCCGCAGTTGGCGCACTTCATTGGGGCACCTTCGTCCATCGGGGCACAATCCTTGGTGCCGTGTGCTCCGGCACACTTGCCACGTCTCGGTTTCATGTGGCAGTTTCGAGTTCCGTGGCCGAAAGCAAGGCAGTTGCCACACTGCGTCACGTCGTTTTGTCTTGGACGATACCGGTCCCACTCGACGATGACGTTGAAAAGGGCCCGTGTTTTTAAAAGTTCCGCCATTGTGACGGATCCCTTCTCAAGATGGACCAGATAGAGTTGGTCCCGGTAGTTTCCGTGTTGCTGGCGCCTGATGGGAAACACCTTCTGGGGCTTTAGTGCCGCCGCTTGCAGCTCGGTTAAGATTGATTCCGGAGTGAGTTCCGGAAGACCACGCAGGATCACCTTCATAGGCTTGCTTCCGGGTACATCGTGCGTGTAAAATGCATGCTGCTTGGCGACTAGGTGAGCGCCGACAGCACGGTAGTCAGCCTCCGTCGAGCACATTATCTTAATACCATTACTGCACAGTTTGTACAGCGGACGGATTTGGATAGCTGCAAGCTCGGTCCTGAGAGCAGCAATGTCCTTCGATGTGGTGAAAAGCGGGGGAACTTTCACCTTCTTTGGCACCTCCTGGATCGGAAGCACGGCGAATTGATTGCTCCATAGTAGACGAGCGTTTAGATCCACTGGATCGGCGTCATCGTGGCGTAGCCGCTTGAAGCTGCCCGGTTGCGGTAATGATTCGGGAGCAGATGTCACCGTTGGTCGATTTTTTCGACACATTGCCACGGCAATAGGTCGAACGGGAAACGTTTCCGAACTTTGCAACACTTTTTTCTGCTTTGCCACCACCAGAAGATGAGCAAGCGCAGGCGATATATCGCGAACCGAACACGCAATCGCGAGAAAGCGGGCGAGGGGAAAAAACGGGGGAAAAACTGTTATTGCGAGTGAGCGAAAAACACGACCGAACGTGTCGCTTGTTCAAACTGGAATGCGTTTGGTCTCTTTTTGGGCTCTGTTAGATAAATGGTCTCTGAAGTTCCTATTTTTCTGAAACTCATTCGCAACTGCTGCCAGTTCTTAGAAGCATTCTGGAACCTATCACTTACAATATATTAATCGTAATCTCTGTTTTATTTCTGTTTTATTGTATTATCTTTTGCGCTAGCTATGTGACGAACGAAACCCCATATGACGAGAGGCCAAGCAAATTAGGCAAATGTTCAACGATGTACAACTTTTTACAGAAAAAAAAAACCTGCCCAAACCTTTTACCTTCCCATAATTCCTGAGCAGCCGGTTTACCACAAACCACGCAGAACTTAATTGATCCCCATGGGTTAAAGATGCTGTGATGCTCACTCCCCGTCCCCTCCCTGATGTATTATGGACGATGTGAAATTTCGCATCGGTGACTTGGCCCTCGACCCCCTTGTACATCACAAAATGAAAATGAAAATGAAAATGAGTTCGTAATTCTGGTAAAGTGTAAGAAGGGTTCAGTCTTACCATCGGTGTATTAATTCGCGTTTTTATTATAACTCATAAAGTGTTATGGCTGTAAGCGAGATTCAACTAATTACACGCTTGCTTAGATAATTTTGATAAGACATTTGGTAGTATGAGTCACGAAAAATTACACAACTCCTTTTATAAAGTCAGAAACTTTCGAGGGATATGGATTTAATGTCGGTCTATGAGTACCAAATTGGGTCTATTCGTGAATGCAACTTTGTCCCATTCGATGGATTTATTACTAAATGCAGTCTATGTACGGGTTTTTTTTTCTAATTTTTTGAATTAAGGCATTGACAGCTGTATTCGTTTTACTTAAAACTACTGTTCACAAAACAAACTAAAGTAAAACTGCTTCGAAACAATTAGGTGATTTGATTTATCAGCCATTCAATAATGAAAACATTATAATTCACTATACAATGATTCAGTTCTTTCGGTTTGTGTTTAGATGAGCCACTTGAATATAAACAACCGCAAGCTCGTGCCTTTCCACTTGAAATTTTACCAATAACAATATTTTTACTACGTTATTGATACAACAGGCCATAGTTGGGAACATACAAAAAAAATATGTCCCCAACATTGGGTCTACGATTTTCTTGTAAAATCATCGTTATTTTAGCTATGTGAATAAACAGTTTGTAACGTGTAACTATTTTTTGTACATCCAGACTACATTACTTGCTATATCGATTCAATTAAGCCAAATGTAGATCACTTGAAGATCGTGTAGATCATCTGTTCAGCTTAACCAGTGAAATCATAATACCCCAAAAGTTCAAGAAATCGAAAATTACGCGGAATTGAACAAGTATAAGTTGATTGATATTGTCTCAATTGCTTTGGATTACATCGGTCATCCTTATAACAACATGATTTTGTTGATTATCGCTAAATTAATGACAAATTTGGTACATAGGCTACGCTAACATTACATCTCCTTACCCTATCTTTGCAGTCTTATCACACATAGCTGACGTATTCTGTCTTTCCCGAAAATTCCCAAAAGTGGCTTGTAAATTTATGATCAAATAGAAATTTGTGGTATTTTTTAACCGTGCATACCAGTGCTAACGCCTCTAGGTGTAAAATAGGATAAGTCTTCTGTGCGGAATTTAAAGAAAAGGACGCAAAACTAATGGGCTTTCCCTTTCCATCAACTATTATAGGTGTGTGTATGTATGGTCGTATGAGTGTATGTATGGGAGTGTGCATGTGTTTTAAAACCATGTATGTTTTATGTGTAGATGCGTATAAATGAACGTGTGAGTGAGTATGTGTGTATGAATTTAAATGTGTTTATGTGAGAGTATGTGTGAATATGCAAGTGTGTTTGTGTGAATGTAGTAATGTGTTTTAATAATATGCATGTATGTATGTGTATATTTGTATATACATATGTGTGTATGCGTGTATGTTAGAATATACGTATGTATTCGTTTGTGTATGTATGTATGCATGTGTGTATGTATATATGTGCGCATATGTGCTTATATATACAGAACAGCAATGTGACGCGATCCTTTAGGACTTTGAACCCAGATGCCGTACGTTCAGTTGAAGCTATGTGACTTCTACGAGGCATCTTTTTCCAAACTAGACCAGTTTCATCGGCGTTGAAGACTTGGTCTGCATGGTATGCTCAATAATATTAATCTTTAATAATATTAATATTTTGATTGGTCCTCAATAGCTGCAGCTGTATCTGCTGATGCACATGCTCTTTTAATTCTTACATTTCACACGTTGTTTTAATGTATTAACCTTTGCAGATATAGAAGGTCCCTAGATAGGCTATCATGAATGTACCTGTATTATCCCTATCCCTGGGATAACCCACACACATTCACTCTGGTCCTATTTTGTGTTCGGGACCTGGACTCCGGAATTAACACTCCGTTTTTTTACGCGGATTTCAGAATTAGCACGGTTTTTCTTACACGGTTTTCGGAATTGGATTTTTTTTTTACACGGTGCGTATCCCCCGTATGAAAAAAAACCTTATTGTACATGCTCGAATTGACCTGCCCGATGAATGTATTATGAAATTGACAAGCCTTGAAATTGATTCAAAAACTGTTATTTTCTTTCGAAACATGCTTTCTATTTACGTTAAATAATTTTTATGTTTCAAGTTGACCATCGATACTTTTAATTTAAATGGATGAGATTTGTATCCGTGTTAAACGTTATACACGAAGAATTGAAACAATTGTTAAGACCTTGCGTATTATCATAGACTAACTCTAAGACCAGTAGGTCCCATACAAAAACGATTTTTTTCTTGGCTCAGTCAGTACTAGAACATCGTCCCAAGCTCGGTCCCAAGCTCAATAATGCACCCCTTATAATGAACTCACATGAACACACTCTCAAATACTCTGTCAAAATAACACAGCAAATCAAAACAAAGGCGCAAATATGTATAACAAGGTGCTGGCTTCAAGGTGTAATTCGGACCAAGGGGTTCTACAACAGTGAACCAATTTCAAATCGCTAGTTACATATTGATTGTTGGTATTATCTTCGTGCCATCCCCATCATTTTCGGAATCCATTTCTGAGCCAAGTATGCTCGAGCCCTCATGGCTTGAATGAAGTTTTTGTATTTGTTTTGCCAAAGTAAGTTTTAATTCAATTGTAAACCAATCTGAGTCATAAAATCTTTGCTGGTTAGTCACTTTCAATACATAGCCTGTTGGTTTGTGCTTACAATTCAAAACGTGCTACGAATATATATAGGTGATGCGAACCAGCCCAGGAGGCTGAAAGCCACTATAATAAAGAAATAAAAAAAAAATATAGGTGATGACTACACACAGTGGCAAAAGTATCTGTTATTGAGTACAATTTATCCATGCCGACACCCTTGAAGCGATTTTCATTCTTCGTGTCATTGAATCAGAAAAGAGTCCTTATTTGGCCACCATATTTAATGATAGACTTTATGATTTTCCAAAACAAACGACTCAAAAACTACTGCGATACCATGATTGTTTACTAATGTGTGCTGCACTGCACATAGTTTTCATTCCCCGAATTTTGAAAAAAAAAATAAAAAAAAATGATAATATGGCAGTTAATTAAAGAATGGAGCATAACATCCCGTTCGACATAACATCCCGTAAAGACTGTCTGCGTAAACTTTCGGACACAATGAGAATTTTACTACCGCAGTAACAATGCGATTTTTTTAAATTGTACCCCAGTATAGACAACAAAGACGAAGTCCTACATCAAACATCTGGTTTGCAGATCTCGTTTTTCAAATTTTGTCAACTATGATCTTCATATTGACGAGTGGAATGTGTCAAAATGCTAGGGGACCTTGAGTACAGAGTACAGAATTGAGGAGTATTGGAACCAGTTGCTTACGAAGAAAACGGCTGTAGGTGTGTCTAAATAACCTCATGCGATTAAGGTAGTGAAAACAGCTTCACATGGCAACAGCTCAAAAAAGGAATTGAGAAGCAAGTTATGTCAGAAGTAATTCTAGCACAGGTCATGCTGGAAGGCCAACTTTGCAAAAACGAGTTGCGGACCACGTGCAGGAGGCCGTGGAGAAAAAAAAAGTTGCTGATTAGGGAACGTCCATTAATTACGTCACGCAAAAATTGACTTTTTTTGACCCGCCCCCCTCCCCCCCCCTTGTCACGTTTTTTGTATGGACCTCCAAATTTTTTTGTATGGATCGTCACGTTTTCTCAAACCCCCCCTCCCCCCTTACTGCGTGACATAATTAATGGACCTTCCCTTACAGGCTTTTTACAAAAAAAAAGTCTTACTGCGCCGCAGTATTATTCATTTTTGCAAACGCGGGTGATAACTTAGTTTATTTTTACTGTACTTATACATCAAATGTATAAGAGATAAAAAAAAAACAAAATTTGGACATCACTTTTCATTCACTATTTGGTCCCTATTTTTATTATTTTAGTTAACAAAGTCACTATTATTTTCCATAAATTCCTACTGCTACCCAATCATGTTATCCAAAATCTTACTGATTTCTCGTGGAAGTGCAGTGGACTCCGCGGCTTCCAATAAAGCGAGTACCACGTCAACACATTACTACCATTTCCTTACTTAACCTGCATTCGGGCGGGCCGACGCCAGTATTGCCTTAGTTTGGGATCACCAGTTTTTACACATTGAAGAATTATGTTAGTCCCAAGCATCATCTGTTAGTTCTCTGTGTAATAAGTAGAGTTAAAATAAACTAAAGGCCGGCGCACAATAGCGCGTCCCACGTCGCGTCGCGTTGACGTTTCATTTTGAGATTAGCACTTCTCATAAAAGGCGTCACAATGAAGCGTCGCGTCCGTCGCGTCCGTCGCGTCGTTGTGCTAAAACGCCAAACATGTTCTAAAGTACCAGCGTTCTCCCGCGTACAGCATCTGTGACGCTTTGGTTTTGAGAAAATTCAAAATTGACGCGCGGTGCACGGTTCGGGTGTATGTGAAGTTGGAATTCAATGCTACTGAAAATGTACACTGAAGTTTTTTTTTACGCGGTCCGCGTAAAAAAAACCGCGTTTTTTCGAAAGACAACGTAAAAAAAGTCAAGGAAATAAAAATTATATCTCATATTCATATTGAAAGGATATGGTCATAAAAATGTATTGGTGGTGGAAAAACATGGTTCCAGTAACATTGGCCACCGGGAATCTGCTACAAATGGATAGAGGTTGTTAATTCAATGTGTGAACAAAGCAGTCCAGAGTAGTTATAGAGAGTTTTCGTCTTCGGCAAAAATTCTCAGTGTGTCATTCATCGTCTTTTGACATAATCATATTAGTTCCACATCATGCCGCAGAGATGGCGCTGCCATCTATCTTTTCTAAATTAAGCGCTAGAGATTTGCCGTCTTCGGCAAAGTTTCTCAGTATGGCATTCGTCGTCTTTTGACATTATCATATTAGTTCCACATCATGCCGCAGAGATGGCGCTGCAGTCTATCTTTTGTAAATTAAGCGCTAGAGATTTGCCGTCTTCGGCAAAGTTTCTCAGTATGTCATTCGTCGTCTTTTGACATTATCATATCTGTTCCAAATCATTCTGCAGAGATGGCGCTGTAGTCTATCTTTTCTAAATTAAACGCTAGAGAGTTGCCGTCTTCAATCTTTCTTCAAATGATGTAAAAAAAAACAAAATACAATATTGTCAAAATTTCAAATACTACCCTACTCTCCAGCTTTGGATTGTATAGCCATTTAAACGCCAACTAGCAGTTGTGTGCCCAACAAAAATAAAACACCCGTAAATGAGTCCGACAGGGTACCCGGGTACCCACCAAATTCAAAAGGTTGTCACTCTGGCAAATATTGGCCGATTTTTGTTTTGTTTTCACCGTTAGATTACGAATCTCATCTGCTTTATGGTAATTGGCAGCAAAGTCCGTTTGGATTCATCTGGTTTTCATAAATCCGGGTTCCCGGGGTTCGGTATGAAGACACTATTTGGGAATATCAAGTAAATATCTGGAAAAGACTGTCAAAACCTTTGGAATAATTCCTTAAAATACATTTTTTTTCCATATACCTCAATATGCCAACTTGTCCCCGGACCGGTTATTCCGGAACAGGTTCCCAGATGGCCTAGAGTGGCGACGAACATATATAGAAGGAAACCCCAGCAAAATGGGTATCAACATTCAGGAAATTTCTTCAGTAAGATATCTGTCAACATTTTGTGGCCTTTTGATAACGTGTTCTCAGACTGGTCATTCCGGAACAGGTTCCGGTGGGCCTTCGAGTGGCCATAAAATTTTTCAAAATAAAACCTCGTCAATATGGGTATCAAAATTCATGAAATTTCTTCAGTAGGATATTTGTCCACAAACCAGTTTTCCGGAACAGGTATACGTGTGGCCTCGAATGGCCATGAACATATTTAAAAGGAAACCCTAGCAGTATGGGTATCAAAATTCATGAAATTTCGTCAGTAAGATATTTCTCAACGTTTTGGGGGCATTTGATGCTTTGTCTTCGGACCGGCCATTCCGGATCAGATTCCCGTGAAGCCTCGAGTGGCCATGAACAAATTTCAAAGGAAACCTTGGCAATGTTTGGCATACGGAAAACTGTACTAGGATGACCGTTACGTTGATAAGTCGTCAGATGTCCATAAAACGTTGAGAATATCCTACTTAAGAAATTTCATAAATTTTGATACCCATATTGCCAGAGCTTTCTTCTAAAAATGTCTATGGCCAATCGAAGCCATACGGGAACCTGTTCCGGAATGACCGCTCCAAGGACATATCATAAGATGTTCACAAAACGTTGAGAAATATCCTACTGAAAAAAAAGTCATGAATTTTGATACGCATATTGCCAGTGCTTCCTTCTGAATATGTTTATGGCCACTCAAGGCCTCACATTAACCTGTTCCGAAATAAACATTCCAGGAACAAATAATCAAATGGCCTTAAAACGTTGACAAATATCCTACTGACGAAATTTAATGAATTTTAATACCCAAATTGCCAGAATTTCCTTCTGGAATTTTTCTGGTCACTCAAAGTCCCACGGGAACCTGTTCCGGAATAATCAGTCCGGGACAAATCATCAAATGGCCACGAAACGTTGACAAATAACCTACTGAAGAAAACTCATGAATTTTGATACCCATATTGCAAAAGTTTACTTCAGAAAATGTTTATGGCCACTCGAGGCCTCACGAGAACCTGTTCCGGAATGGCTGGTTCAGGGACAAATCATCAAATGATCACAAAAATTTCCAAGGCCTACTTGTCTGGTGAACTCAGGATTACAAGCAAAAAACGCTTGAGAAAATTTTAAGCAGTTCAATACACATATTGTTTTGGTTCCATTGAAAAATGCCTTTGACCAGCCACGGACCCTTGGGGAACCTTCTCCGGACTGGCCACTTGAAGTATCATACATCCGATGGACCCAAAACAAGAAAAGTCAATCTGCTGAAGACATTTTAAGAAGTTGGATACCCATGTTGCTGGATTTCTACCAAAATCCACGATCAGTATCATTACATCAGTACATATAATAAACTGTAAACAACAATTTTTCTTGTTCTAAAAAGTATTGTTCAGAGGCTAAATTGGGAAATGTACAATCAACACCACAATCATTTTTTTTCACGTATATTGTGACTTGACTATTTTTACGTTGTTTTTTTTTTTAAATAACGCGGTTTTCTCACGTCGTTTTTTTCAAATAACGGACTGCGTAGTAAAATATCTTTTCCCGAACTCTTACTGGACCTAAGGATCTGCTAATTTAACGTGATGTCCGCAAATAACAATCATCACAACCTTTCACCATTTACCAGGGATTAGGACCTGTAGCTTATGTTCTCAATACACTCTACTATGGAGACCCATCATTATTTGCGGTGTTAGGCATTTATCCTATAGGCATAAACGCTTCTTGTAATATTTTTTCGTTTTGATGAGTAGTTTATATTTAAATGCTTGCACGACAATTGAGGAGGAATAGTTTCGTTTATTTGTCTCTGATTTGTGTATAAAAAACCATAGCATAAAAGCAGACATTATGAACATATTGAAAATATTTACAAACAATTTACATAATTGAAAAATAAATTATCAGTTCACATTCAAAACAAAACAAATGATTGAAGCGGACGCTTGATTGACGCTGTATTGTGTGGTCTATAGCGTCCTGCGCGTCATGTGCGCGTTTTAGTACCAAACGCTGGCGTTGACAGCAGACGCGACGCGACGCGGGACGCGCTATTGTGCACCGGCCATTAGGTTATGTATTTATATATATATATATATATATATATATATATATATATATATATATATATATATATATATATATATATATATATATACACTCAAAAAAATCAACACGTTACATCCACCTGAAACACGTAATTTTCGTCCACTGCCAAAACTAGTAATAAACACGTTGAGTTCACGTAAGAGCTACATGATTTCCACGTAAATTCACATTCTACGTGAAAATCACGTAAATGTAACGTGATTTTTCACGTAAAATTCACTGGCACGTAATATTTACCTGATTCTACTGAAGAAAATTTGGTTACGTGTTCAGGTGAAAGTTACGTGAAATTCCACGTGAAAATAACGTGTCGATTTTTTAGTGTATATATATATATATATATATATATATATATATATATACATATATATATATATATATATATATATATATATATATATATATATATATATATATATATATATATATATATATATATATATATATATATATATATATATATATATATATATATATATATATATATATATATATATATATATATATATATATATATATATATATATATATATATATATATATATATATATATATTTAAGTAAGTTGCATTTAGGCACATTTTAGGGATAAACAAGTCTAAAACTGTTGTTTTTCTACGGATTTTCTCTTATTAATTAAAAAAAAACTTAATAAAGTTTATTGTTTTGTCTAACCAAAAGATGCCTCTCAAACCGTTCTACAATTCTCTCTTTTACACCAACACCACAAGACAACATCAACAACAATCGACTCAGTCCACATTTACTTTTGCTCAGTTAAATTTTTCTTTCGCGGATTCGATACGACTCCTAAATTTCTATTTGTAGTTCCAGAACTTAGTTAAGTGTCTCGCTAGGGTGGGGCTTATTTGAAAAAAATAATCGGGCACATGTTTTCCCATGTGGAAAATGATCTTTAGGGTCCATCAGATGACATACTAAAATTTCAGATTTTTTCGTTAAGGTTTAGAGGTGCCGAAATGGGCCTAAGTGCAAAACGTCGAACGGTAGCAAATATTGACCAAACCAGATGCATTTCACTGAAACACACAAACTTTTGAATGATGGCTGTACGCTAGCCTTTAAATATGAAAAGATACAGGCATTTGTTTTTATCGAAACATACTGTTTTCAACAATAACAATGAAGGCAGGCGATATGCGACATACTATGTGTTGAGGAAATCAAGTAAGCCATGAAATCGCAGGAAGAAAAGAAAATCACTATCCTAACAACCGTTGCTGACTACGGTAATAAAAAACAATAATTATCAATCGGAAAAGTGTTTAAAGAAAACTTCAAGCCGAAGAAATAAGCAGCTAGAAAAGAACGAAATCAATTTGCAAACAAACCATCTGAACAATTGGTCCTCTGTCCAGGTTAGTTCCCTTTCGGGCCAAAGCCTAGCTGAAACTGAACACAATATCCAATATCCAGAAAGCGCTCAAAAACTGCTTAGATAGATAACGAAAACTGTTACGATCCTGAACGGTATCATTTTGTTCACCATTTAATAGTCCGTAACATTCAATAAATGATCAAGGTTCATTCATTCTGTTTCCTTTTAATCAAATCCTTCCCATAATCCGAAAGCATACCCACATAAAAACACACCGGGATTTCTTTGAAATTAATTGTTGGCTGTTCCAAGGTGATTTTAAAAATGCCTATATTTTTGCATATTTAAAGGCTAGCATACAGCCATCATCCAAAAGTTTGTGTGTTTCAGTGAAAGGAAAAACTTTCTTCACCATAGAATGCCGCGGAAACCTCAAAGTAAGAAATTACAATTGAAAAGCTCATTGAAGACTGTATTTTTAACGAAAACCACACTTCTTTGATTCATGCCCACCTAGTCATTATCAATTACCCCCCATATATTAAAACATTAAAATGTTCAGTTCTAAAAGATAGTGTATTTCTGTCTTCTAAAAAGTTGTTGACCGAGAAAAAACCAAAGAAAAAAGTTAGAGCTAAAAAACCGATTTTAAAGGGGTGCCCATATAAAATGCTTCATATCTCAATAAAAAATACAAGATAGCAAGTTGGTGTTTTGTGCAAAGTTTATGGAAATAGTGAGTTCTACAATTTTGTAGAATATTTTGAAAGCCTAAAACGACACACCAAAAAGTTTAAAAAAATAAATCGTGCCCCGATGAACGCAGTTTATGGACGACCCCTTTTTCAGATGCGCCTCAATATTACTAAAAACTTCTTCGAAGACACCAATTTGATTACACGTCATCTAAGAGCACTTTTTATTTTATTCCTGAAAATCGCCCTTTCGGACCAATGTGCAGTGTAAGTGTCTCCGACATTAATAACGACTTTTATAAGTCCCGATCGTGCAGTCCCATTATCAATCGATCCCTTATTGCCGTTTCTTTGAACTGTTGAAAATTACAAAGTTCTGCCTGTAACTTAACCGACAAAATGAAGCTTTCATCAGATTCATCAAGTTTCTTAAAACGATTGTAAAAATAAAATCTCTGCATCATATCGGGATCCACCTTGTCGAACCGTTCCTTCAACTATATCCACCATATCTGCATAATTCAAAGTCGCCAGTTCAACAGTTGGAAACATAAGTTTCAACTCATCGTATACAACTGGGCCGGTAAGAGCAATCAACACCGATTTTTAATTCGCTTCTGTCCAACCATTAAAAGAGCTTAGATGCTCCAAACGTTCCATATAATTCGCGAAATGGTCTAACGTTCCAAACGAAGGCATGATGCTATAGCAACAAAAAGCCGACCCAAAATTGAATATTTCTTACTTGATACAATTTTTTTTCTTAATCACAAAACACTCACAGCTGCAGTTATGCTCACACCACTGTTGTTTACAATTGCAAATGAGACACAGTCAGATGCGCCTTTCTCACTCTATACAACTCACAATTCAGTTTTTCTCTAGCCTGATGGTTTCTCACCGATAGAACTCACTCTCGCAAAATACTCCACCACAAGATCGTACACACGCTTACCGTCGTTGAGAGTGTCGGCTGTATGCCGGCTCGTGAGATGCGAAACAGAATAATGAATCCACCGCAAAATGAAAAATGGCCAAATGGAGATCTGCGAATAATGGAGTAAATAAAATGGCCAAAGCCAATTAGTGAACCGCTAAACAATGTGGGTATTTTAGTTTCACAGGTCAAATATGCTCTTACATACGATTTTACTTATAAATTTGCACGCCAAACGAATCGGTAAGATATTTTTTATATATATTTCCAACGGTCAAGGCGTTTTGACCTCTTCAAAGTAGACACAAGCACACTGTCTCTGCACAAATTTACCCGAGTATAGCACTCTTTAATAAAACTCTGCAGTTTACTACTTACTACACTCTGAAATTTCCTTGCTACAGGGATTATTCCGTCTGAAAATCACTAGAACTTCTTTTTCCTCGTCGCCAGTTATTACGTATCCACTTAGCACACTTGACTTACTTTCTCTTTATCGTTACCAAACTAAGAAATAAATTAACAATACGTGTTGTCTCAACCAGTACACAGCGTATTCTGCCGTAGCCTTTATTCTTCTCCTTTTGCTTTCTTACATTTCATCGATCGACCGTTTGGTCGTATAAAGAAAGGGTTTGCTCATAATACCGAACGCTATATTATATCGAATGGTACGCGGTACATAACAGTCGTATTTAGCACTGAAAAGTGCTGTTTAAAATTGGTTGTAGCGTTAGGTAGCAATAGCACTTCCTTCCAAATAGAAATAGAACCGCACGGCAAGAGAGCACAATGCAGGATGAATGTCTATATCATTTATCGGCGCCAGCGAGAGCTAATACCGGAAATTGAAATAATTTCCGATGGTGTAGCGTGTTACATACTAGCGTTAAATAGCATAGCCCATAAACAAGAGGGTCATGAATGTGCATATGTGTAATTATATGTTTTAATTAGATGATACCATTATTACTATACACCAACGCTGTCCTACTTGAACATCCCTGATATAACCCACCACTATTTTTGTTCGGAAACCGTGTTGTATAATTCTCATAAGTTAAACTTGATAAGTGAAAACAAAAATCATATCGACAAAATATACCAATCCAAAACTATATTGACAAAATATACCAATAATACATTACGTTTTTTCGTTCAATTATTTCAGGAACCTGCTGACATATCAATAGTGGTAAAAAATTGGATTAAACTTTTGCAACTGCATAAAATCCTTGATTCATCCTTGATTGAAATCACTGAATTATGGGCTGAAGGCAAAGGGCCATTGACATTGAACTATACTGCCGACGAGATAAAACACCTTGTCAGGGCTTTGTTTCAGAATACAAATCACCGTCAAATATGTCTAAGTTCTATTGTCCAATTGTGAGTTATTATGCGCTTTCTTATATTTTGATTGAATAAAACAAACACACAATCCTATACAAGCATTTGTAGTTTGATCTGCAGAAACGAAAAAACAGTCCATGACTAAAAACCGTATCCAACTATATTGCATACATATCCAAACAGGGCCTTTGGTTAGCAAACCATTCACTATGTACATGCTTCGAATGTTTCTTACTTTACATGGTCTACAGTGCAATAATGCCCTCATGGTTTTTTCCAGGAAGGGAAGCATGGTTAGTTGGACTTTCAATGCTGCTAGCTACCGAATAAACATTTGCATTTGCATTTGGTGTTTTTTAGCTTACTTGTTTATTTATGAGGCTCAAGCGAGAGGAGCCGAGTTCTTTTTCATTTTTACAACGACAATAACTTACTAACTAGGTTAGGGGACGAGGTGGTTGATGTCCTGATAACCTGCTTCACAGCCGCATTGATTGGTGTCTGAGAGCTCTATTCGAAAGAAATGAGAACAACGGAAAATAGCAAAAAAATCGTTGAAGGCGATTTGTCGATCATTAATATCGCCCACCATAGCGCCCACCTTGGTAAGTGAGTCCGCTTTCTTATGACCCGGTATGAAGCAATGAGCAAATCCAAGGTGATGGTGTAGGAATTGTTCGATAGGGCACTCAAAAGAGATCGCATTTCGCAAACGAAATACGGCGTGTGCTTTGAACGAATAGCTCAAAGTAAACTGAGACTATCCGTAAAAATGACAAATTGATCAGAGGGAAGAGAGGCAATTCACTCTAATGCATAGTGTGTAGCTGCCAATTCTGCGACGTATATGAAGCAAGGATATTAAATATTGAAGGAGGCGTCATGAATTTCGTTAAAAACACCAAATCCAGTGGATATATTTGTTTTTGGCCCGTCGGTGTAAAACTTCCTGTCACATCTGCTATGGCGAAAGTTATTTGTAAAAATTGATTAAATGTACTCCGAACTGATTGGATCTGGTAGTCCACGAGCTTCTAGCTTATATGTTTCTCAGACAAAAAACTGTAAACAGTTGTTTAGTAATGCTGAAAGTGTGCCCGTGGTGTTTGTCTGAAAAGATGTCTACATAAACTGTAGCAAAAGCTCCCTTAATGCCCATACACAATAAACCTGTGAACTAATTTTAGGTAGGATTTCAAAAAGGGTGGGGCAAGATGTTTTTTTAGATAGAGGGAGAGAGTGAGAGAGAGAGAGAGAGAGAGAGAGAGAGAGAGAGAGAGAGAGAGAGAGAGAGAGAGAGAGAGAGAGAGAGAGAGAGAGAGAGAGAGAGAGAGAGACAGAGTTACAACGTCTTCAACCTGCGGTGGCACACACTGAACACATTACATTATAAAACGGACAACACAACGCTCGGTGGGCCAGTAGAGTAGGGACATTTTCAAGTTCACCGCCTAGAGCAGGAATCGAGCCCTCAATCCGCCTGAACGACGGGTGAATTATCTTCTCTACGCTTACCCAAAGTACCTTACAATACCCGTCAAATTTTGGGACCAAGATTCTACAATTCTAGGCTTGTTCTAGAATTTAAAAAAAAAGGATTTTAAAAACCAGGTTTTCCTCATGTTTAAAATCGAACCGCATTAAATTGCAACCATACTAAAATCTTGCGGAAACTGTCCTGTGTCGAAATATTCACTTTATAGTCGTGTGGATTTTTTTATAGTATAACAACCGAGATTGTTCACGGTTTGTACTGAAAATGTACTTTTCCTCACGTCCATCTCATCCGCACTGAAAATTAAATTTTATCTCGGTATGTAATTGAAAAACTAAATAAAAATAAATCAATGATTCCAGCACACTCGAGGAGCAATACCAACACGTATGAATACGATTGAAGAGAAGCAGCAATTGGCTGATCTTCATGAAATTCATTTCGTGCACTGGACAAAGAGGTGTTATGATAGCATTTCACCACATGACAAGCATTAAGAATGTTTCATACAATTTACGAGACATTTGTTCTATGTACAAAATCCATGTTTTCGGAACGAGTGAAAGCTAATTTACGAAAATAAATTTTCAGTGTATATATTGACAAAGCAACACTACAAAAACACCATTTTTCTCCCATAGAAACAGATTTTTTTTTTGAGGTAGCTCATCGAATCTTTCGGTCCACCTCTAATCATCTTTTTGTAAGGTACTAGGTAGGTCTTCACATATTGCCTGTCAACGAAAAACGACGTAAAAAACAACCGCGTTATTTCAAAAAACGACGTAAAAAAGTCAAGGAAATAAAAATTATATTTCATATTCACATTGAAAGAATGTGGTCATAAAAATGTATTGGTAGTTGAAAAAACATGGTTCGAGTAACATTGGCCACCGGGAATCTGCTACAAAAGGAAAGAGGTTGTTAATTCAATGTGTGAGCAAAGCAGTCCAGAGTAGTTATAGAGAGTTTTCGTCGTCGGCAAAATGTCTCAGTGTGTTATTTGTCGTCTTTTGACATTATCATATTAGTTCCACATCATGCCGCAGATTTGGCGCTGCAGTCTAACTTTTCTAAATTAAGCGCTAGAGATTTGCCGTCTTCGGCAAAGTTTCTCAGTATGGCATTCGTCGTATTTTGACATTATCATATTTGTTCCAAATCATGCCGCAGAGATGGCACTGCAGTCTATCTTTTCCAAATGAGGCACTAGAGAAATGCCGTCTTCAGCTAAGTTTCTCAGTATGTTGTTTGTCGTCGTTTTACTTTGTTATATTAGTTCCACATTATGTATACTGTAGAGATGGCGATGCAGATTATCTTTTCCAAACGAAGTGCTAGAAAGTTACCGTCCGTGGCAAAATTTCTCATTATGTCATTCGTCGTCTTTTGATATTGTCATATTAGTTTTAAATTATGCCGCAAATATGGCAGCGCCATCTCTGAGGTACGATCTGTATATAACGTGATTATTTTGAATGCCTTTATTATATACAATTAACATCTTTGCTAAAGACAGCACCTTTCTAGAGCACAATTTGGCAATTAAGATTGCGGCGCCATATTTGCGGCGCAATTTGGAACTAATCTGATAATTTCACTATATGTGACTATATTTCACATTCTCGACAACTTTACTGAGAACGGCAACTCTCTAAAGCTTCATTTGCTAAAGATATTTTACTACGTGGATTTTTTAAGCGGTCCGTTATTTCAAAAAATGGCGTAAGAAAACCGCGTTATTTAAAAACAACGTAAAAACAGTCAAGTCACAATAGACGTGAAAAAAATGTGATTGTTGGTGTTGATTGTACATTTCCCAATTTAGCCTCTGAACAATACTATTCAGAATAAGAAAAATTGTTGTTTACAGTTTATTATACACTTTTTTTAAATCCCACAAAAATTGTTTGCTGTCTTTGTAAAAAATCATACGAAATTTTGAGTTTTAATACCATACCGGCTTTGGACCTGGCTTGGGCTGGCGATTGAATCTAGTTATGTAGCACAGTATTTGGAGGAAATGCTAACGTAGAGAGGTGGTGATATCTCAAGCTGACCATTACTGACGAGCATGACAAGCATGTATATTACAGATAGGACGCGGAGGGCCCGCATAGGAAACACCATTTTGAGAAATAGAATAGACTTTCCCAAGTAGTTTGTATTAGTAATAGTGTTCACGTTAGTCATTTTCTTTATCAAAGGATCATTTTTATCACATCAATTTTCTTGTATTGCCTATTTTTTTTCTTATCAGGTTAATTTCAGGCACATGAGGTTGAAATTTTTTATGAATTTCGTTAAAAACACCAAATGCAGTGGATTTATTTTGAGAAAATTTTGAGAAATAGAATAGACTTTCCCAAGTAGTTTGTATTAGTAATAGTGTTCACGTTAGTCATTTTCTTTATCAAAGGATCATTTTTATCACATCAATTTTCTTGTATTGCCTATTTTTTTTTCTTATCAGGTTAATTTCAGGCACATGAGGTTGAATTTTTTTTATGAATTTCGTTAAAAACACCAAATCCAGTGGATTTATTTGTTTTTGGCCCGTCGGTGTAAAACTTCCTGTCACATCTGCTATGGCCAAACTTATTTGCAAAAATTGATTAAATGTACTCCGAACTGATTGGATCTGGTAGTCCACGAGCTTCTAGCGTATATGTTTCTCAGACAATAAACTGTAAACAGTTGATGTAGAAGGAGGTGTTCGCTCATCACCATGAGGCACCAAGAGTGAACATTAATGTTTTTGGCTAGAATGAAAGATGTGAAGAGAAAGTGTTGATAGTTCCGTCAGATGCGGTAGGTAGGAAAATCTAACAGATGTTTTTGAAAATTGAGCGAAAGGGCATGTATCCAATGGTACTCGAACCATGGACGTCAATCTTTGCCTAACATCCCACTGCGGGGTAGGTTGAAGCAACGGAACAAGTCCGCCACTTCAACAGGCAAAAATTGACGCATGGAAAGACGCTCATGTACCACTGTGGCTTGTATAGTTATTCTAGCGATCTATTGTGTGCACTCTGTTTTTATTGATGCGCACATGGGAGAGGAACTCTCTCCTTTTTTTGGGTTTGTTTTGATTCGCACCGACTGACGATCACTAACCGACTGACGATCACTCCTTCTACATCATAATCGTTACTCCTCGCACGGAGAATAAATAACATAAGAATTAATGTATGTAAACAGTTGTTTAGTAATGCTGAAAGTGTGGCCGTGGAGTTTGTCTGAAAAGATGTCTACAGAAACCGTAGCAAAAGCTCCCTTAATGCCCATACACAATAAACCTATTTGCTAATTTTAGGCAGGATTTCAAAAAGGGTGGGGCAAGATGTTTTTTTAGATAGAGAGAGAGAGACAGAGAGAGAGAGAGAGAGAGAGAGAGAGAGACAGAGTTACAACGTCTTCAACCTGCGGTGGCACACACTGAACACATTACATTATAAAACGGACAACACAACGCTCGGTGGGCCAGTAGAGTAGGGACATTTTCAAGTTCACCGGCTAGAGCAAGAATCGAGCCCTCACTTTGTGACAATCCGCCTGAACGACGGGTGCATTATCTTCTCTACGCTTACCCAAAGTACCTTACAATACCCGTCAAATTTTGGGAACAAGATTCTACAATTCTAGGCTTGTTCTAGAATTTAAAAAAAAAAAGGATTTTAAAAACCTTAGGTTTTCCTCATGTTTTAAAATCGAACCGCATTAAATTGCAACCAATACTAAAATCTTGCGGAAACTGTCCTGTGTCGAAATATTCACTTTATAGTCGTGTTGGATTTTTTTTTATAGTATAACAACCGAGATTGTTCACGGTTTGTACTGAAAATGTACTTTTCCTCCACGTCCATCTCATCCGCACTGAAAATTAAATTTTATCTCGGTATGTAATTGAAAAACTAAATAAAAATAAATCAATGATTCCAGCACACTCGAGGAGCAATACCAACACGTATGAATACGATTGAAGAGAAGCAGCAATTGGCTGATCTTCATGAAATTCATTTCGTGCACTGGACAAAGAGGTGTTATGATAGCATTTCACCACATGACAAGCATTAAGAATGTTTCATACAATTTACGAGACATTTGTTCTATGTCCAAATTCCATGTTTTCGGAACGAGTGAAAGCTAATTTACGAAAATAAATTTTCAGTGTATATATTGACAAAGCAACACTACAAAAACACCATTTTTCTCCCATAGAAACAGATTTTTTTTTTTTGAGGTAGCTCATCGAATCTTTCGGTCCACCTCTAATCATCTTTTTGTAAGGTACTAGGTAGGTCTTCACATATTGCCTGTCAACGAAAAACGACGTAAAAAACAACCGCGTTATTTCAAAAAACGACGTAAAAAGTCAAGGAAATAAAAATTATATTTCATATTCACATTGAAAGAATGTGGTCATAAAAATGTATTGGTAGTTGAAAAAACATGGTTCGAGTAACATTGGCCACCGGGAATCTGCTACAAAAGGAAAGAGGTTGTTAATTCAATGTGTGAGCAAAGCAGTCCAGAGTAGTTATAGAGAGTTTTCGTCGTCGGCAAAATGTCTCAGTGTGTTATTTGTCGTCTTTTGACATTATCATATTAGTTCCACATCATGCCGCAGATTTGGCGCTGCAGTCTAACTTTTCTAAATTAAGCGCTAGAGATTTGCCGTCTTCGGCAAAGTTTCTCAGTATGGCATTCGTCGTATTTTGACATTATCATATTTGTTCCAAATCATGCCGCAGAGATGGCACTGCAGTCTATCTTTTCCAAATGAGGCGCTAGAGAAATGCCGTCTTCAGCTAAGTTTCTCAGTATGTTGTTTGTCGTCGTTTTACTTTGTTATATTAGTTCCACATTATGTATACTGTAGAGATGGCGATGCAGATTATCTTTTCCAAACGAAGTGCTAGAAAGTTACCGTCCGTGGCAAAATTTCTCATTATGTCATTCGTCGTCTTTTGATACTGTCATATTAGTTTTAAATTATGCCGCAAATATGGCAGCGCCATCTCTGAGGTACGATCTGTATATAACGTGATTATTTTGAATGCCTTTATTATATACAATTAACATCTTTGCTAAAGACAGCACCTTTCTAGAGCACAATTTGGCAATTAAGATTGCGGCGCCATATTTGCGGCGCAATTTGGAACTAATCTGATAATTTCACTATATGTGACTATATTTCACATTCTCGACAACTTTACTGAGAACGGCAACTCTCTAAAGCTTCATTTGCTAAAGATATTTTACTACGTGGATTTTTTAAGCGGTCCGTTATTTCAAAAAATGGCGTAAGAAAACCGCGTTATTTAAAAACAACGTAAAAACAGTCAAGTCACAATAGACGTGAAAAAAATGTGATTGTTGGTGTTGATTGTACATTTCCCAATTTAGCCTCTGAACAATACTATTCAGAATAAGAAAAATTGTTGTTTACAGTTTATTATACACTTTTTTTTAAATCCCACAAAAATTGTTTGCTGTCTTTGTAAAAAATCATACGAAATTTTGAGTTTTAATACCATACCGGCTTTGGACCTGGCTTGGGCTGGCGATTGAATCTAGTTATGTAGCACAGTATTTGGAGGAAATGCTAACGTAGAGAGGTGGTGATATCTCAAGCTGACCATTACTGACGAGCATGACAAGCATGTATATTACAGATAGGACGCGGAGGGCCCGCATAGGAAACACCATTTTGAGAAATAGAATAGACTTTCCCAAGTAGTTTGTATTAGTAATAGTGTTCACGTTAGTCATTTTCTTTATCAAAGGATCATTTTTATCACATCAATTTTCTTGTATTGCCTATTTTTTTTTCTTATCAGGTTAATTTCAGGCACATGAGGTTGAAATTTTTTTTATGAATTTCGTTAAAAACACCAAATGCAGTGGATTTATTTTGAGAAAATTTTGAGAAATAGAATAGACTTTCCCAAGTAGTTTGTATTAGTAATAGTGTTCACGTTAGTCATTTTCTTTATCAAAGGATCATTTTTATCACATCAATTTTCTTGTATTGCCTATTTTTTTTTCTTATCAGGTTAATTTCAGGCACATGAGGTTGAATTTTTTTTATGAATTTCGTTAAAAACACCAAATCCAGTGGATTTATTTGTTTTTGGCCCGTCGGTGTAAAACTTCCTGTCACATCTGCTATGGCCAAACTTATTTGCAAAAATTGATTAAATGTACTCCGAACTGATTGGATCTGGTAGTCCACGAGCTTCTAGCGTATATGTTTCTCAGACAATAAACTGTAAACAGTTGATGTAGAAGGAGGTGTTCGCTCATCACCATGAGGCACCAAGAGTGAACATTAATGTTTTTGGCTAGAATGAAAGATGTGAAGAGAAAGTGTTGATAGTTCCGTCAGATGCGGCAGGTAGGAAAATCTAACAGATGTTTTTGAAAATTGAGCGAAATGGCATGTATCCAATGGTACTCGAACCATGGACGTCAATCTTTGCCTAACATCCCACTGCGGGGTAGGTTGAAGCAACGGAACAAGTCCGCCACTTCAACAGGCAAAAATTGACGCATGGAAAGACGCTCATGTACCACTGTGGCTTGTATAGTTATTCTAGCGATCTATTGTGTGCACTCTGTTTTTATTGATGCGCACATGGGAGAGGAACTCTCTCCTTTTTTTGGGTTTGTTTTGATTCGCACCGACTGACGATCACTAACCGACTGACGATCACTCCTTCTACATCATAATCGTTACTCCTCGCACGGAGAATAAATAACATAAGAATTAATGTATGTAAACAGTTGTTTAGTAATGCTGAAAGTCAGGCCGTGGAGTTTGTCTGAAAAGATGTCTACAGAAACTGTAGCAAAAGCTCCCTTAATGCCCATACACAATAAACCTATTTGCTAATTTTAGGCAGGATTTCAAAAAGGGTGGGGCAAGATGTTTTTTTAGATAGAGAGAGAGAGAGAGACAGAGAGAGAGAGAGAGAGGAGAGAGGAGAGAGAGAGAGAGAGAGAGAGAGAGAGAGAGAGAGACAGAGTTACAACGTCTTCAACCTGCGGTGGCACACACTGAACACATTACATTATAAAACGGACAACACAACGCTCGGTGGGCCAGTAGAGTAGGGACATTTTCAAGTTCACCGGCTAGAGCAAGAATCGAGCCCTCACTTTGTGACAATCCGCCTGAACGACGGGTGCATTATCTTCTCTACGCTTACCCAAAGTACCTTACAATAACCGTCAAATTTTGGGAACAAGATTCTACAATTCTAGGCTTGTTCTAGAATTTAAAAAAAAAAGGATTTTAAAAACCTTAGGTTTTCCTCATGTTTTAAAATCGAACCGCATTAAATTGCAACCAATACTAAAATCTTGCGGAAACTGTCCTGTGTCGAAATATTCACTTTATAGTCGTGTTGGATTTTTTTTTATAGTATAACAACCGAGATTGTTCACGGTTTGTACTGAAAATGTACTTTTCCTCCACGTCCATCTCATCCGCACTGAAAATTAAATTTTATCTCGGTATGTAATTGAAAAACTAAATAAAAATAAATCAATGATTCCAGCACACTAGAGGAGCAATACCAACACGTATGAATACGATTGAAGAGAAGCAGCAATTGGCTGATCTTCATGAAATTCATTTCGTGCACTGAACAAAGAGGTGTTATGATAGCATTTCACCACATGACAAGCATTAAGAATGTTTCATACAATTTACGAGACATTTGTTCTATGTACAAAATCCATGTTTTCGGAACGAGTGAAAGCTAATTTACGAAAATAAATTTTCAGTGTATATATTGACAAAGCAACACTACAAAAACACCATTTTTCTCCCATAAAAACAGATTTTTTTTTTTTTGAGGTAGCTCATCGAATCTTTCGGTCCACCTCTAATCATCTTTTTGTAAGGTACTAGGTAGGTCTTCACATATTGCCTGTCAACGAAAAACGACGTAAAAAACAACCGCGTTATTTCAAAAAACGACGTAAAAAGTCAAGGAAATAAAAATTATATTTCATATTCACATTTGTTGTCTTTGTAAAAAATCATACGAAATTTTGAGTTTTAATACCATACCGGCTTTGGACCTGGCTTGGGCTGGCGATTGAATCTAGTTATGTAGCACAGTATTTGGAGGAAATGCTAACGTAGAGAGGTGGTGATATCTCAAGCTGACCATTACTGACGACTGACGAGCATGACAAGCATGTATATTACAGATAGGACGCGGAGGGCCCGCATAGGAAACACCATTTTG
The DNA here is from genome assembly GCA_034211315.2 of Aedes japonicus. Classification (NCBI taxonomy): domain Eukaryota; kingdom Metazoa; phylum Arthropoda; class Insecta; order Diptera; family Culicidae; genus Aedes; species Aedes japonicus. Next base: position 124,324 of record JASCZW010005290.1, on the reverse strand, counting down.
AGAAATAGAATAGACTTTCCCAAGTAGTTTGTATTAGTAATAGTGTTCACGTTAGTCATTTTCTTTATCAAGGGATCATTTTTATCACATCAATTTTCTTGTATTGCCTATTTTTTTTTCTTATCAGGTTAATTTCAGGCACATGAGGTTGAAATTTTTTTTAACCGTTGTGTGTCCGACAGGGTAGCCGGGTACCTTTTTGGATTCGCGATATTTCAATGATTTTCAATCGTAAGAAGTTGAAACTCTGCCAGATCCAAGAGAATGACGGTCAAAATTAATTGCAGGGGTAAACAGAATTTTCGAGCAAGAAGGAATGGGGGAGAGATTCCAACTTTTTTTTTACCCCTTAACAGGCCGAAAGGGTACCCGGTATCCACAAAACTAAAATGCCTACATCTCCGGCAATTTTCAACCGATTTCAACAGATTTGGACTCCTTGGATTGAAAATTTCCTCTTGTATCAAGTTATTATCACGATGGACCATTTTGAACACTCTGAGCTCTAGAAAATCCGGATTTTTACGGGCATGTCCTGATGTAATGATACTGACCGTGGATTTTGGTAGAAATCCAGCAATATGGGTATCAAACTTCTTAAAATTTCTTCAGCAGATTGACTTTTTTTGTTTCGGGTCCATCGGATGTATTATACTTTAAATGGCCAGTCCGGAGGAGGTTCCCCAAGGATCCGTGGCTGGTCATAGGCATTTTTCAATGGAACCATAACAATATGTGTATCGAACTGCTTGAAATTTTCTCAAGCGTTTGTTCCTTGTAATCTTGAGTTCACCAGACAAGTTGGCCTTGGAGTAACCGTTTGTCCCTGAACCGCTCATTCCGAAGCAGGTTACCGTGAGGCCTGGAGTGGTCAAAAACATTTTCTGAGGGTTTACCCTGACGATATGGGTATCAAAATTCGTGAAATTTCTTCAATAGGATGTTTGTCAATTTTTTGTGATCATTTGATGATTTGTCCCTGAACTGGCAATTCCGGAAGAGGTTCCCGTGAGGCCTCGAGTGGTCATAAACATTTTTTGAAGTAAACCTATGGATATCAAAATTCATGAATTTTCTTCAGTAGGTTATTTGTCAACGTTTTGTGACCAGGAACAGGTTGCCGTGGGGCTTTCAGTGGCCAGTAAAATTTCAGAAGGAAAATCTGGCAATTTGGGTTTCAAAATTTATTAAATTTCGTCAGTAGAATATTTATCAACGTTTTAAGGCCATTTGATTATTTGTACCTGGAATGTTTATTTCGGAACAGGTTAATGTGAGGCCTTGAGTGGCCATAAACATGGCAATATGAGTATCAAAATTCATGACTTTTTTTTCAGTAGGATATTTTTCAACGGTTTGTGACCGTCTTATGATTTGTCCTTGGAGCGGTCATTCCGGAACAGGTTCCCGTATGGCTTCGACTGGCCATAAATATTTTAAGAAGAAAGCTCTGGCAATATGGGTATCAAAATTTATGAAATTTCTTAAATAGGATATTCTCAACGTTTTATGGACATCTGACGACTTATCAACGTAACGGTAATCCTAGTACAGTTTCTCGTATGCCAGACATTGCCAAGGTTTCCTTTTAAATTTGTGCATGGCCACTCGAGGCTTCACGGATCTGATCCGGAATGGCCGGTCCGAAGACAAATCATCAAGTGCCCCCAAAACGTTGAGAAATATCTTACCGACGAAATTTCATAAATTCCGATACCCATACTGCTAGGGTTTCCTTCTAAATTTGTTCACGGCCATTTGAGGCCCCACGAATACCTGTTCCGGAAAACTGGTTTGTGGACAAATATCCTACTGAAGAAATTTCGTGAATTTTGATACCCATATTGACGAGGTTTTATTTTGAAAATGTTTATGGCCACTCGAAGGCCCACTGGAACCTGTTCCGGAATAACCGGTCTGAGAACACGTCATCAAATTGCCACAAAATGTTGACAGATATCTTACTGAAGAAATTTCATGAATGTTGATACCCATACTGGGGTTTCCTTCTATATATTCGTTGCCACTCTAGGCCTTCTGGGAACATGTTCCGGAATAACCGGTCCGGGGATAAGTTGGCATATTGAGGTATATGGAATGAAAAATGTATAATAAGGAACTATTCCAAAGGTTTTGACAATCTTTTCGAGAAATTCACTTGATATTCCCAAATAGTGTCTCCGTGCCGAACCTCAGCCCCGAAAACCCGGATTTATGGAACCAGATGAATCCAAATGGACTTTGCTGCCAATTTCCATAAAGCAGATGAGTTTTTGAATCTAACGATGAAAACAAAACTGAAATCGGCAAATATTTCGCCATCTCTGCGGCATGTTTTGGAACAGATATGTTAATATCAAAAGACCTCCAACAACATACTGAGAAACTAATATAACAAAGTCAAACGACGACAAACAACATACTGAGAAACTTAGCCGAAGACGGCATTTCTCTAGCGCCTCATTTGGAAAAGATAGACTGCAGCGCCATCTCTGCGGCATGATTTGGAACAAATATGATTATGTCAAAAGACGACGAATGACATACTGAGAAACTTGGCCGAAGACGGCAAATCTCTAGCGCTTAATTTAGAAAAGATAGACTGCAGTGCCATCTCTGCGGCATGATGTGGAACAATATGATAATGTCAAAAGACGACAAATAACACACTGAGAAATTTTGCCGACGACGAAAACTCTCTATAACTACTCTGGACTGCTTTGCTCACACATTGAATTAACAACCTCTTTCCTTTTGTAGCAGATTCCCGGTGGCCAATGTTACTGGAACCATGTTTTTTCAACTACCAATACATTTTTATGACCACATTCTTTCAATATGAATATGAAATATAATTTTTATTTCCTTGACTTTTTTTACGTCGGTTTTTGAAATAACGCGGTTTTTTTTACGCGGACCGCGTGAAAAAAACCACGTCAAAAAAACTACAGTGTATTCAGTTCAGTTAACTGTAATTAGTTGCTTTGTTTCAGGTAATATAGTAACTTCAATTTGAACGATATATTTATAAGGCAGGCTATGCTGTGCTCTCGCTATCACCCGGGCTTAAGGTGAACGGCTGGCCATATCCCTAAATTTTTACCAGTGAGGTCCAGTGAGTACTCCCGCAACAGCTGCATCGCTTGTATCCGTCTGGATAATAAATCCTCGGGAGAAGTCGGGACTTCCCAGAATCGGTGCTGTTCTGAGCTACTCCTTTATAAGACAAAAGGCTTTCTCTGCTGCTTCATTCCAGGCGATGATCTTTGTTTTGGTTTTCAGGAGATCCGACATGGGCCCACAAATCTTGCTGAAGTTTGGAATGAAGCGTCGGTAATAATTTGCCATCCCGAGAAATCTCCTAAGCTTGGTGATCGTGGTCGGTTTTTCGTATTCCACAATTGGTCGAATTTTGTCGGGATTCCCACTGAGGCCTTGAGAGTTTAGAAGATATCCCAGGAAGGAAATTTCCGGCATTCCAAACCGCGATTTCTCGTGGTTTATCATAAGGTTGGCTCTGTTTAGTCTACGCGCAATTTCACGAAGTAATTGTACATGGTGCTCAAATGTCTCCGTTACCACGACTATATCGTCAAGGTAGACGAAGACATAAGGTTCCAATTCACCATGGCTAAGAAATTGGTCCATCAAGCTTGCAAGGGTAGCCGGGCTGTTTACGAGACGGAATGGCATCCTGGTGAATTGGAACAACCCCTTTCCTTGCACGCTAAAGGCCGTATATTTACGGGAGGACTTTTCCAGAGGTACTTGAAGAAATGCCTCTGAAAGATCTATGGTCGATAGGTATTTCGCCTTTGGAAGTTGGCCTAAGATTCGACAAGGGTGAGGCAAGGGGTAAGCATCACGAACAATGCGTTCGTTAACCTTGCGCGCATCTAAACAAAGCCGAACCTTATTAGGCTTGATGACTGGCACGCAATTTAGTGACCAGTCAGAGTTGCTCGGTTCAATAATGCCACCGTCAAGCAGCCTTTGCAACTCTATAGACACCCAACATTGTGTCTTAGGAGACATTACATATGGATACTGCCTAACCGAAGGCTTTTTCCGCCATTCTTCGGCAAGCTCAATTTTGTGCTCCGCCAGTGGAGTGGTAGACAGTTTCCCGGGGAGCGCGGGAATGAAAAGGGTCTTGATATGGTCTATAGTTTGCTGTTCGGAAGCAGTTAGGACAGTGGATGATGAAGACGGCCCAGAACTATCGTCTTCCTCGGTAGTGTCAACAATGGCACAACTTGTAATAGTGGGCTGAATATTGAAAGTCTTCCAAAAGTTCATTCCACAAATACAGTTGATGGCTAAGTTTGGAACTACCAAAGTTAGGACATCCTTCTCTACGCCATTCCACAAAAAGGGTAGATAAACCTGGCCCCTGACATTAAGAACTTCTTCGCTCGCCGTACGCAAATTCATTGGGTCTCGAAGTGGAAAGATTCGTTTCGGTTTGACGGAATTATAGTGGAATCATTAATTAAAGTTAAATTGTTTCCTCTGTCTAGAAGAGCTTGGAAGCTTACCCCGTACACCTTCACCGAAGTGTAGGGTCGGTTATCGTTTGGAAGTGGGTAATTTATTATGTACGCCGCCGGAGTCTCCGGTTAGAGATTCACTGAAACCGGTTCAAAATATGGAAAAGGGTTCACGCTTAAAAGTTGGGGTTTAGTGGACGGCTGTTTTGGCTCGCTGTTAAGGCGTTTTTTGTACAAAACGGACAGTTGGTCGATGGATAGCCTCGGAACCTACAATTCTCGCACAGAACCTCTTTTGGAAGCCTGCATCGATCCATTCGCTGACCGAACTTACCGCAGTTGAAACAGTGTCGGCTGGAAGGAGGCCCATGAGCATCAATCATTTCCTCCAATGTGGTTAGTGGACGCGCTTGTCCCCTAGAAGTAGTTCCGGGACGGCTACTGTTTTGTTTTGTATGCAATTGTGCATTGAAATTATTTCGGGGCACAAACGACTGCTCCTTCGGCGATTCCTTGCTCTGATCATATTTGTCCTTCCGTGGTGCCATGTTGGATTGAGAGCTGTCAACAGCGTTTACCGACTTACCGGGTCCAAAAACCTTGTTATACACTGAAAAGTTTATGGTGGAAGCAGTGGAAACTGGTTCAACTTCAAACCCTGATCTTCCCCGTTGAACTTCGCTATTGTATACTTGGACACGGGTAAGGTATGGCGCCCATGATTACCCGGTAAAATAAGATTGAATGGTGTGAATGCTGGATTCGCTTGGGGATATGAAGTTTGTATTTGTATTTGTATTTGTATTCAAAATCATTCATCTGACAATGTCTGACAGTAGTCAATTTAACTTACAAACAAGTAAAAACTCGTTTCTCTTAAAAGCTAGTTGAATGCCGTTCTTATCCGATTCACGAAACGTCCAGATGGTTCATTAAACTCGAATAGCTCTTCGACTGCAGTAAACGCACGAATACATGCTGAAATCGATTCATTGTATCCAAACACAGTCCGGTGAAAAATTGGTTGTAGCAACGTAGAGTTCCGTAGGGTTCTGTTCGGTACCCTAAAGTTCAACATAGAATGTAGTTCGGGGGCATCAGCTTCACCATTCAACAGTTTAGCAATAAAAAACGACTGCTGTATTTTTCGACGTCGTTCAAGCATGTCCAAACCTAGTAGTCGGCATCTATCAGGATACGGTGGCAAGTTGTCAGGATCTCGCCAGAGCCAAACGAATAAACCGCTTCTGAACTCGTTCGATATTGAGGCACCACGTGACCTGGTAAGGCTGCCATACCAACGATGCGTTTTCCAAAATTGGACGGACAAGTGTACAGTACAATGACTTCCAGCAATGTGGGTCCAAAAAACCCTTCGCCACCTTGGAAATAAAGCCCCCCTGTCGAGTTGCTTTTGATATGATCGCAGAACGGTGTAGTTCGAAAGTCATTTTTAAATCTAGTTGAACAACCAGATCAGTCACACTGGTCACTCTACTGAGAGTATTGCCATCGACGTAGCAGTCAAACAAAATTGGATTTTCCTTACGGTGAAATGTGATTACCTGACATTTATCCACACTAAGTATCAGTTTGTTTCTCTGACACCACTCAGAAAATGAAATCAACGAATTTTGCAAAAGTAAGCAGTCTTCTTGCGTGCGCACTACGATGAACAACTTTAAATCATCTGCATTGACCACTTTGAAACTTTCGCCCAAAATCAGAGCGGCATCATTGAAAAACAAGATAAACAATAGCGGTCCGAGATTGCTACCTTGTGGAACTCCAGACTTGTTAGAAAACGGACGTGATATACAACCATCTATCTTCACCCGCAGCTCACGGTCCGTAAGGTAGGATTCTGCTTTTGTAGCATCAAGAACAATTCCACAAACTATTATTTCAAACAACTTCGAAACGGCTGACAAACTCGTTATACCTCGATAGTTAATAACATTGTGGCGATCTTCACGTTTAAAAACAGGTGTCATAAACGATTGCTTCCAGATCCCGCATTGCTTGCTGGAGTGAACGATTGAAAATATCACACAATGGTTGTGCTAAAACGGCAATACAATGACAGATTACAACTGCAGGTAAACCGTCAGGGCCTGGAACAAACGAACGTTCCATTTTTTTTGCAGTCATTGAGACCATTTCTGGATTTACATCAAAAACTCCAAGATCAACACAACCAACGGGAACATGACGTATGGCTTCTTCGATTTCCAATATTGAAGTAGGGTTCGTTGCAAATACAGACGCGAAATGCTCAGCATACAACTGACTAGACTCTGTTGCAGACGCTGCAGTTGTGTCGTTCAAACAAACGTTCGTCGGAATAGTTGCACTTTTTCATTTGGCATTAATAAACTTCCAAAAACTACGAGGGTTAATTCTCAGACTCATTTGCACACGAAAAACGTAAGATTTATATAGCGTGGCATTCCAAAATCGGTACGCATTGCTGGCTTGTTGATTTTTTTTTTGTTGTTGCTAGGCAATCGATGACGTCGTAATTTCCGTTGGCAACTGTTACGTGAACGTTTCAAATCCCGTAAGTCGAAAGTACTCCATGCGGGTGGAACTGGTGGCTTAATTCTTGGGACGTTATGAACAAACCAATCTTTCAAAACGGAACAGAACGTTTCCGACATCTCATCAATATTATTGCTAGCAGTTATTGCATTCCAGTCAACGGTTTCCAAGTAGTCGGAGAGCGCAACAAAATTAATCATACGAAATTTCAGTGGTTGCTCCAATTGACTTTCAATGCGTTCATCACAAACAACACGCGCAGGTACAGAAATTTCAAGCGGGGGGTGATGAGAGTCTACTTCCCGTTGACGAAGTTAAGCATCTATTCACGTTTGCCACACAATCAGGCAAACAAAACACAAGATCGAGAGTGCGATCGAGATGATTCCGCACAAGGTTCTTTTGGCTGAGACACAAAAAAATCCATATCATCCAAAAGAGTGCTACTGGACAGCGGGAGTTGAGAACCATCACATTGAACAATATTATCTGTGGAAATCCAACGTATACGTGGTTGTTTATAATCACCACACACCAGAATAGCTTCATCAGATGAACATCTTTCGCACAGCTCATTCAAAGAGGAAACGTGGTCATTTATTACACTAACATCACGACTCTTGTCCGGTTGAATATATATCGCACAAATTAAAAACTTTTTTCCTTTGATCGTCGATGAAACACAAATTTGTTCTAAACTATGCCCATTCACGGTGTGCACAACACGGCTGACATATTGCTGAGCAATAGCAACCAGAACACCACCAAAACGGGTGATCAATCATAGCTTCGTTACGCATGTATAGCGATAATTGGACCGTTACTCTGGTATTACCCGATTCGAAATGCGTTACTTTAGATTATATATTTAAATATTCTGGCATCTCGGCACCCGATCTACTGTTCGGCTGTGCTCCATGTACATATTTTTTCCCACTAGCTGACCACTAGGAGATCAGCTGCTTTAATAGAAAGTAAAAGTTATTGCCTAGGTCAGTTCTGTGTTGATTCGCATGAAGGCCAGTAGTGTAACAAATAGGCGAATAAAGCAAATGTAGTTTCTGTACAAATTATGTTCTCAGTTCTGTAGTGATAGTCTGTATAATGTATTTGGTGTTTAATAAATTAAATAAATTATACTTGCCTTGATTCGGAAAATGAACCTGTGCCGCGTGATCATTATAGGTGTCCTGAAAAGAGAAGAAATACTTACCATCCGTTACCGTTAGTACTAAAGGATTCCTGTGAAGAAAGTGTCCCATCTTGGGGTGATTAAACACGTAATTAAACACAACGTAGGGACTCGTTTATCGGTTTTTGTGGTAAGAACGACCATAAAATTGGTGCCGTGACCAGGATCTCGGTCGAAGAGCGTTCCAGAAGGTTCCTGTGGACTCCGCCATCGCGAAATCTGGAACAATTCACCGCTGTGGTCGCGTCATTCTGATCGCTATCCCTGGGGCGCTCGAAAAGACATTGTTCGAGTTTGCTGTTGATTGAATTTAATTCAAGGCTCGATTTATCGGCCATCAGGTAATTACCTGTCCGATTTTCTGCATAGGGCCTCACAGGTACCCTTTAAATCGTGTGTTTCTTTCCTTCCATGCACGTTTCTCGCTTCTGGATACCGCACTTGGTGCCGCTACGTCCGTTGCGCGGGAAAATCTCGCCATTGCTTTAGTGGTGCTGTGATTGTCCTCGCCATCATCATCCAGCATTTGGCGCCATCGCTTTAAGGAAAGTTGTAACCAGGTGTGAAATAATAGACGTTCTGAAAACATCACGGGCCTTTTCGGAGCTTTTCGTGGCCACTATCCACTACTACAGTGCCTAGGTGGATTTGTTCGAGCAGTTTTATAATTTATTGTCGCACATACCGTTAAATTCATTGTGGCGAAACATTCCTGCGGCAGTAAAATCAAGCTGCTTAACGTTTGAAGTTGTTCCAGTTGGCTGTACAAATAATTCAAGGCACGACTTGCCTTGGATAATGTTAGCACCTTTCCAAGTATCTTAATATCCAGTAGTCCGGTCTACAGTGGTCTATTTTTTGAACAGATTCGCCATCTTCGAAAGACGTCTTTTGTTCCTGTGGCTATCATGGCGGAACTGGCTATTCTCGTCGCTAGGAGGACCACGTTGCTTACTTCACTGGGTCGGGCAGAGGCATTCATCGAGAACTACGATGCTGAACGAGACCAAACGCAAGTACCGCTTCGATTAAGTCATGTCGACAACATCTGGGCCAGCATAGAACCGATTCAAGAAGAGCTAGAAGACTCAGCTACGGCAGAGGAAAGTAGGGCAGCACATGCAGAGGTTCGTGCCGATTATGAAACTCGGCTTTTTGCAATAAAGGCAAACTTGCTATCGAAAATGCCTCTCACTTCTCTTAACGCACGCAATCCCTGTTCTGATCAAACCAACTCCGTTCTCTCTGATTTCAAGCTTCCGACTATCTCGCTTCCGGAATTCGACGGCGATTACCAGCAATGGCTCACTTTCCACGATACCTTCGTCGCTTTGATCCATTCGAATGCTGATGTACCGGATATTCAAAAGTTCCACTACTTGAGGGCGGCTGTCAAGGGAGAAACTGCTCAGTCCATCGAAGCTATAGCAATCAGCTCGGCAAACTACAACTTGGCGTGGGATGCACTCAAAGGTCGGTATTCCAACGAGTATCTTATGAAGAAGCGTCATCTTCAAGCACTGTTCGACGTTCAGCGAATGAAGAAGGAATCTGCGTCTATGCTGCATGGTCTGGTTGACCAGTTTGAACGACACGTGAATATCCTGAGGCAGCTGGGAGAACCTACTGATTCGTGGAGCACCATTCTAGAACATCTACTCTGTACAAGGCTGCACGACGATACGCTGAAGGTATGGGAGGACCATGCGTCTACGGTGGAGGATCCTAACTACACCTGCCTGGTTGAGGTTTTACATCGGAGAATTCGAGTCTTGGAGTCCATTTCCGTCAACCATCATGCACCTTCGGGTTCCGCTACGCCAACTGCGTCGTCGTCGAGAAAGCAACAGTCGATAATCCGCCTTTCATCGTGTTCCTCCACATCAAGCACAACAAGACGGTGTCAGCTTTGTAATCAACCACATCCTCTATTCAAATGCTTCAAGTTCCATCGTCTTCCGGTTTCAGAACGCCAGCAGATAGTCAACGCCAAGCGCCTCTGCTTCAACTGTTTGAAGGTCGACCACGCGGTTCGTAACTGCCCAATGGATATTAATTGTAGACATTGCCATCGTCGTCATCACAGTCTGCTTCATACGAATACATCAGATGCTTGGAACAGATCTGCGAACAATGAGTCAACAGCACCCAATCCAGTGTCCGCCACTCCAGTAATTCACCCAATATCAAATTCTCCAGCAGAAACGCCACAGCAGTCTTTGGTGACCGCAACAGATGTCAGTTCGGCCGCAACAAGCGCTCCGGTTCAGCATTCTAGGGACAATGTATTCTTGTTAACCGTCATCGTAATCATCGTCGATGCTTTTGGTCAGGAACATCCAGCACGTGCCCTTCTGGACAGCGCTTCGCAGCCAAACCTGATTACTGAACGACTGGCAAGCATTCTCCGTCTCCGGCGAAGTAACGTCAACATAACGGTACAGGGAGCCGGAAAATTATCCAAACCGGTTCGTCAGTCGATGCACACGGAGATTCGATCTAAAAACCATATGTTTTCCTGTAACGTGGATTGTTTGGTTATGGACAAGGCAACAGCAGACCTTCCATCGCAGAATATCTCCTCATCTGGATGGAACATTCCGAAGGAGTTAGTTTTGGCCGATCCTTCCTTCAACAAGTCACAACCAGTCGACCTGGTGCTTGGTGCGAAGCATTTTTATTCGTTTTTCCCCAGTGCTGCTCGTTTACAATTGGCCGCCAACCTACCAGTGCTCGTTGATAGCGTTTTTGGTTGGATTGTCGCTGGATCGTCTTCGCAAATTGGCTCATGTTCAGTCTCTTCCGCGGTTTCATCTAATCCTATCACTGTCTCTATGGTTTATCTTGAAGAAAGCATTGAGCGCTTCTGGAATTCCGAGAAATTGGCCTTCAACGATGGATATTCTATGGAAGAAAGACGTTGTGAAGAAGTTTACAAATCTACTGTCTCGCGCAATGTGGAAGGTCGATACATCGTACAAATGCCCCGTCAATCAGACCTCGCTATCAAACTTGGTGTTTCGAAAGCTAGCGCTATTCGTCGTTTCGAGCTTCTAGAGAAGCGACTTGATCGAAACCCTAAGCTTAAGGAAGATTACCACGCCTTCATGCAGGAATACCTCGACCTTGGCCACATGCGCATGGTAGAAGCGCACGAAGAAGAACCTGCTATTACTTACTACCTCCCACACCATCCTGTTTTCAAGGATTCCAGCACGACCACCAAGGTTAGGGTCGTATTCGACGCTTCAGCCAAAACATAAACAGGATTCTCGCTTAACGATGCACTTTTGGTTGGCCCGGTGGTGCAAGAGGACCTGCTCGACATCATGATCCGCTTTCGAACCTTTAAAGTGGCTTTGGTGGCCGACATCGCAAAAATGTATCGGCAAGTTTTACTACATCCGGAAGACAGGTCACTAGTTCGAATATTATTCCGCTTCACTCCGGGATCACCGATTACAACTTTTGAGCTACTCACGGTCACGTACGGATTGGCACCATCCTCTTTTCTCGCGACGCGTACGCTGCACGAGCTAGCCGACGACGAAGACCACGCATACGCTCTTGGTGGCCCAGCATTGCGGAAGAACTTTTATTTCGATGACTTCATCGGAGGAGCAGAATCGGTGGAAGAAGCAATTCGCTTACGAAGAGAGTTGAGTGAACTGCTAGCCAAAAGAGGCTTCGAATTGCGGAAGTGGACGTCAAATGAGTTGGAGGTTCTGCAAGGGCTAAAAAACGACCAAATAGGCAAGCTATCGTCGATGGAATTTAGTCCCAATGAAATAGTGAAAGCGCTGGGCATATGCTGGGAATCGAAAACCGACACATTACGCTTCGACTCCAGTACCAATCCAAGCACCAATTATCCAACTAAACGATCGATTTTGTCCGCAATATCTCGTCTATTTGACCCTCTCGGTCTTATTGCACCGGTCATCGTGAAATCGAAAATTTTAATGCAGGAAATCTGGCTTCTTGCTTGCGGATGGAACGACCCCGTTCCTGATAATATATGCCAAAAGTGGGAATGCATCAGCTGCGAACTTCCAAGCATTTCCTCCTATCGAGTCGACCGTTATGCACTTTTGGCACAGCTACACATTTTCTCCGACGGTTCAGAAACTGCCTTTGGAGCATGCATCTACGCCCGCTGTGAAGACGCTCATGGGCAAGTTCGCATTTGTCTGCTGGCATCTAAATCACGCGTAGCACCTCTAAAACGTGTCACTCTTCCACGACTCGAACTCTGCGCTGCCGTTTTGGGTGCGCATCTTTATGAGCGAATCAATAAGGCAATTAACATCAACGTTTCCGCATCGTTCTTTTGGTCAGATTCGGTTATAACACTGCAGTGGATACGTTCTCCTCCAAACACATGGAAAACGTACATCGCAAACCGGGTCTCTGAGATTCAACACTTCACCCATGGATGTAATTGAAGTCATGTTTCTGGCTGTGAAAACCCTGCTGATTTGGTATCACGCGGTACGAGTGTACAGGAAGTTATGGAGAGCAAGCTTTGGCGCAACGGACCCGATTGGTTATCTCATCGAGTGCAAGACTGGCCGGTATCAGCACCAGGAACTGTACCCGAAGAGGAACTAGAACTGCGAACCGCGACAGCAGCAGTGACAACAGCAACATCAGCAATCAATCCGTGGTTCATTCGCTGGTCCTCTTATACTCGCCTTCTTAATGTGGTTGCATATTGCCAACGTTTTGTTACAAACTGTCGCACCAAAAGCCGTACTCAGCCAAATTTACTTCAATCAGTTTCTGCCAGTCTGGATCCCAGACACATAGAGAAGGCAAAAGAAACACTGACCCGCCTGGCCCAAGACGATTCTTTCGCAAAAAATGTACAAGCTCTGCAGAATGGTAAAGTTGTCCGAAAGCGCTCTCCTCTTCGTAAATTGAGACCTTTTATTGATCCAGAAGGAGTATTGAGAGTGGGAGGTCGCCTCAGTTTGTCTCTGCTGCCCTATCAAAGCAAACATCCTGCTCTGCTTCCAAAATTGCATCCCTTTACGCGGCTCGTAGCCGAATACTACCACCGTAAACTACTGCATGGTGGCGGGCGAGCACTGCTGTCAGCGATACGTGAAGAATTTTGGCCGATCGATGGACGTAGACTAGTTCGAAGTGTCGTGCGAACATGTTTCCGATGCTATCGAATGAGCCCGATACCTGTTCAGCAACAAATTGGTCAATTGCCCGCAGCTAGGGTAATCCCCAGTCGTCCATTCAGCATAGTGGGAGTTGACTACGCTGGTCCCTTCTACTTGAAAGCGATCCACAAACGTGCGGCACCCACAAAGGCATATTTGTGTCTCTTCGTGTGTTTCGCCACGAAGGCGGTTCATTTAAAACTAGTCAGTGAACTGTCTACCTCTGCTTTCCTGGCTACACTTCGCCGTTTCATTTCCCGTCTTGGTCGCACATCCATTCAGACAATGGAAAAAACTTCGAGGGTGCCAAAAATGATATTGCCGAATTGTTCACTATGCTCACAAGCAATAAAAGCCAGTCGCAAATCATGTCTTTTTGTGCTGCAGAGAACATAACATGCCTGTTCGAAATTTCTGTCCTGTTGCAATTATTTTTGTTTATGTTTGAATGTAATTCAAGGCGGCGGGTATCAATCATAGCATCGTTACGCATGTATTGCGATAATTGGACCGTTACTCTGGTATTACCCGATTCGAAATGCGCTACTTTAGATTATATATTTAAATATCCTGTCAGTGAACTGTCTACCTCTGCTTTCCTGGCTACACTTCGCCGTTTCATTTCCCGTCTTGGCCGACCGTCGCACATCCATTCAGACAATGGAAAAAACTTCGAGGGTGATATTGCCGCGAATTGTTCACTATGCTTACAAGCAATAAAAGCCAGTCGCAAATCATGTCTTTTTGTGCTGCAGAGAACATAACATGGCATCTCACTCCGCCAAAAGCTCCTCACTTCGGTGGATTATGGGAATCTGCCATAAAGATAGCTAAAAAGCACTCGCGCCTCTCTTACGAAGACATGAGTACCATCCTGGTGCAAATTGAGGCCATTATGAATTCGCGGCCGCTGCTTCCGTCGAACGAGGATCCGAATGACTTAGCTGCACTGACTCCGGGACACTTTCTCATCGGTACCTCTCTACTAGCCTTGCCCGACCCAGACCTACGAACGATTCCGACTAGCCAACTAGACCACTACTGGAAACTTCAAGCCCATATCGCGCAATTCTGGAAGCATTGGCAAAAGGAGTATCTGTAAGAGCTACAGCAAGACACGAAGGGTTTCCTGAAGAATGCAGATATGTTACCGGAAAGAATGGTCATCATCATCGACGAACAACAGCCGGTCACTCGATGGCCTTTGGCTCGTATAGTCGAAATTCACCCCGGAACCGACAACATCACAAGAGTTGTTTCTCTGCGTACATCAAAAGGGATCATCAAGCGTCCATACAACAAGATTTGTTTGCTGCCGTATGATCCTGCTCATCAAGGCGCTTTAGAAAACAATCCAGTCATCCGTTGACCATCGGGAGGAGGCACAGTTGAACTCAACACCATTATAAAGATTAGAATACCTAAAATAGTTTGTAAAAGTTAGCTAATTCAAAGAAGTGTAGTTATGCCTGTTCGAAATTTCTGTCCTGTTGCAATTATTTTTGTTTATGTTTGAATGTAATTCAAGGCGGCGGGTATGATCAATCATAGCTTCGTTACGCATGTATTGCGATAATTGGACCGTTACTCTGGTATTACCCGATTCGAAATGCGCTACTTTAGATTATATATTTAAATATTCTGGCATCTCGGCACCCGATCTACTGTTCGGCTGTGCTCCATGTACATATTTTTTCCCACTAGCTGACCACTAGGGGATCAGCTGCTTTAATAGAAAGTGAAAGTTATTGCCTAGGTTAGTTCTGTGTTGATTCGTATGAAGGCCAGTAGTGTAACGAATAGGCGAATAAAGCAAATGTAGTTTCTGTACAAATTATGTTCTCAGTTCTGTAGTGATAGTCTGTATAATGTATTTGGTGTTTAATAAATTAAATAAATTATGCTTGCCTTGATTCGGAAAATGAACCTGTGCCGCGTGATCATTATAAGTGTCCTGAAAAGAGAAGAAATACTTACCATCCGTTACCGTTGGTACTAAAGGATTCCTGTGAAGAAAGTGTCCCATCTTGGGGTGAGTAAACACGTAATTAAACACAACGTAGGGACTCGTTTATCGGTTTTTGTGGTAAGAACGACCAACGGGATTAAATGCTGTTGGCAGGGCTCCGATCACAACGAAAAACATTAAAGCCTGCACCAAATAGTTGTTGCGTGGTAATACAGTTGTCCAATTCAGTCTCAGTCATGATGACCACGTCAAAATTGAAATCGGTCACCGCTAGTAGCAGGTCGTCAATCTCGTTCTCAGGCCACGCACGTTTTGGTAATAAATCCAGACATCATCAACGCAATCGTCGTTGAAACCGGGTTGGATGTCTGTTGGAAACCCGTAGCCTGCATTTATAGAAATAGATTAGGAGGTTGCGAGAAACCTGATGTCGGATTTCCTAGCCCTGGATTCGATTTATGTGAGAAACCCGATGCCGGATTTCCTAGACACGGATTGGAAATAGGAGCAATGTTCATGACTGAAGTTCCCTACCACTGGCTTGGAGTTGGAACGCTACTTATAGTTGGATATCCTACCAACGAGTTGGTAGTCTGAGTACAATCGGATGGCTGAAAAACTGAACTATTCTGCAGGTGGCTATGCCACGATGAAGACATAGAAGGTAATGCGGTTGGGTAACTTTGAGGAAGTGAGAAGCTGACGCTAGTGGTTAACCCTGAAACACTGGTCGCTGTAGAGCGCGTATGGCTCTGAGAAAAACGAGAATGACCTGAATAGGGCGCACCCAATGAATCAAAACACGAAGTAAGCACTTTAGGTTGCGGAATGTCTGTACACACTTAGATATTTTTACAGAAATCTGTAAAGTTTTACCGAATTTTCAACAGCTGAACGTTCGGTAATCCGATTTTACGGATTTCGGTGAAATATTACAGATGTCTGCAAAAAAATACCGGATATCGGTAAAATTTCACCGAAATCCGTAAAATCGGATAACCGAATGTTCAGCTGTTGAGAATTCGGTAAAACTTTACAGATTTCTGTAAAAAATCTAAGTGTGTAAGCTGTTGGTTCCCACCTAGAACCTCTGATCTAATGTTTTGAGACTCCTCTTCACGTTTTTTGTCTCGATGCATTAGCTCCAGGGTAAGGTCACTGATTCGCGTCAACAAAGATACTAGTAGAGGGCTCATCCCGAATAAAAAAATCGCATAGATTAACAATTGAATATATTGTAACCATACAATAGAATCGATAGTATTTACGATTATTAGTATTGTTCTTAACGATAGGATGACAATAGGAGTCATTGTTACTACAATAGAATCTACTGTAAATTGAGTCATCCACAATAGAAAAGGGGGGTTGTTATGTATCTTAACTATACGAAAAATCATACTTTTCCGAACAAATTTGAGTCAATTACTATTAATTGTATTGTTTTACAATTGTTGAAAATCCTAGCATGTAGAGTGAATTGTAGATCTACTGTAATGACAATATGCATTTTTCATTTATCTGATTCACGAACCATAAGATTCATGGTCGGAAATAGGTTTTAATGTTATTCTATATTATTGTATTGTTACTGTATGGTTATTTTTATCCGGGATAGGCACGCTTGTTGGGAGCTCAATACCCACTTCACCTACCCCTGAATATTTCCCCGGTTTGGGCAGCGATAAAGGTGCGAGAACCCCCTCAGTCTAGAATAAATCAATCAAAGCGTGATCCTCTGGATCTCCACGATTCACCGTTCCCGATGCCACCGGTTCAGTATAGTAATACTTCTTCAACAAATTAACCACGTCAATAGGCATCGCCATTAAAAAAAAGTTCCGCCTCATCATCTGCTTGCTTCAATAGAAGAACCATGCGGTGGCCAAAGCAACAACTTAGATTGTTCCTCACCCTCAGATTTTTGTCATAAATATAACAATGATGATGATGGTCCCGCCACTTACCCCTACAAAGGTTTGAGCTAGACGATTTATCTATTAGATAATTTATTTAAAGCAATTCAACCAGTTATGCAAAAAAACGAACTGATTTCATCTACAGATATAAACTTCTTCCAAAACTGTTTATTTGCTTTACAGCGATATAATTGTGAAAAGCTATTGATGTCAACCACAAATGTTCGCAAGTATTCCCAGCGATCGGGAAATCCTATTACAATTCAAATCACAGAATCCCGTTTAAGGACATTATCAAAAGACAAGCCAATATCCGATCCTACCCGCTACAGAGCCAATGCAGTTCCAACACTAATGGAGCCACCAGCTTAGTTTTGGGTTGACCAAGGATATCCCCAACCAGGGAAATCAAGAAAATTTCCAAACCGAAAAAATCCTGGACCGGCTCTTGTCAAACTTTTACGTTCAACCACAACAGAATTGGCAAGGAATTCCCCGACAATCAGCCAGACAACCCACTACTATTTCATGGTATCTTCTCAAGCATAAGAGGCCAATTTTTTTTTCATGAATTCAAAAAGAAATCCTTTATACCTGTATACCGCGCGCGAGGCTCAAACAATTGTAGACTACTTTCTTTATTTTATTTTTTTTTTAACTACAACAACATGAAACAAATTTCCATCATCATCACCGTGACACAAAATAGTTTGTAGTGTTGATAAAAGTGAGAAAAAAAAAGTATGTAAAAAGAAAATAGCCAACTCATTATAATCCGTTTGTAAAAAACTTCGTCAAAATACAATCTTCATTTAAAAAAAACAAAAAAAGTAACATAACCGTACAAGAAATAGTCCATACAGAATAATCCGTTTTATATCAGTAAAACATCGTCAGTTACAATCTTCATAAATGATTTAAAAAATTTGCTTACTGTTTAGCAAACAGTTTTAACGTGTGAAATACATAGTCTTTTAAATTCTGAAAGTGTTGGCGCACGTTTAATGTGTCTTGGCATCGAATTGAAAACATTTATTCCTCTAAAATATAATGAGTTTTGTGAAGCACATGTCAAAAAATTCGGTGTTCTTATTTCATACGCGTTTCTAGTGTTGTATCTATGAATATCACTTCCTCTTTCAATTCGATCACACAAATATCGAGGCAGCAAACCATTAACTACTTTAAAAATGAACACCATAGTCAAATATACAATTCTCTGCTTCACCGATAACCATTGCAACGCGTCTAACATTAAAGTCGAGGAAGTGAATCTGTTACATCTCAAAATCAAACGCATTATTTTATTCTGCAAACGCTGTAGCCTCAGTATTTGTGTTTGATTGGCCAAAAATAAAATGGAAGGGCAAAAGTCCAAATGAGGAGAGATGATTGATTTGTATAGCTGTATTTTACTGCAAGTAGTTAAATCGTTTTTCAATCGGCATAGAATTCCATACTTTTTGGCAATTTTCTTGATGACATTGTCAATGTGAGCGTTGAACTTTAGCTTGTCATCAATAATCACGCCAAGATATTTAATCTCCCGAACGCGATCAATTGCCTCATCATCAATCGTAACTGAGACATTCTCATTTACTCGATTCTGTGAAATTACCATAAATTTAGTTTTAGTTATATTCAATTTCAATTGCTAACATTTCAACCATCTACTTAGAAAACGCAAATCTTCGTTCAAATGGGTAACGGCTTCATTTAAATCTTTAGCTGCAATGAACAACACAGTGTCATCTGCAAACAGATTAATGTCACAAAATCGTAAAACACGTCGCATGTCATTAATATACATAATAAACAAAAGGGGCCCTAATACACTTCCCTGGGGCACTCCAAGGTTATTCCCCACGGGATTAGAAACAGAATCATTAAAAACAGTCCGTTGAGTTCTGTCAGACAAATAGCTCTCAAACCATCTGTATGCAGTACTCGAAATTCCAAAGCGCTGTATTGTTTTCAACAACAAGGGCCTAGAAATTGTTTCAAAACCGCGTTCCAGATCCAAAAAAACAGCAACAATCGTATCTCTACTCTCTAAGTTATTTTTCCATTTTGCTAATACTAAATTCAACGCGGTTTCACAAGAATGGCCTTCCCGGTAGCCAGATTGTTCCGGTATCAACAAAGAATTACTATTTAAATATTCCAGCAACTGGCCTTTCACAACAAGTTCTAAAATTTTCTCTAATGTGTGCAGCATGTTGATAGGACGAAACTCTTCGGCTTTAATCGTTCCAGCAACCTTTTCAATCGGAACAACCAACGATTCTTTCCACACTTCAGGCACGTGCCCAGTTTGTAATGATTCATTAATAAGGTCCAGTAAAGTGCGACCAATGACATGAAAGCAATCTTGAATAACTCTAACATTAACATTATCTACTCCAGCCGATTTTCCTAATGAAAAGCAAATATTTCTAAGTTCATCTATTGTGATCGGGTGAAAACCTTCAAATCTGCAATTACTATTAATTGGCTGCTTTATTTCATCAGGTTCATCAACCAATTCAATAGATTGATTGATCAATGAAACACTATTGACGAAATAATCATTAAACTTAGACGCAATTGCTTGTTCAGACTGTTCTATTGTGCCGTCAAAAGTTATGGATCGCGGTTTGCAATTGCTAGGTTTTAATAAAGATTTCAAAATTTTCCATAACTCTTTGCTATTGTTTTGATGCTGATCAATTTTCCTCTGTATATATTCACAACGAGTTTTTTTTAATGCATTGTGAATATTTATTCCGCGCGATTGTGTACTTATTCCAATGATTCTCACTATTAGATCTACAAAATTTTATGTACCATTTGTCCCTTTTGCGTTTAAGACGCAAAAGATCTAAATTGTACCAGCTGTTCGAGTTCTTCAAAGAAACAAATTTTTGTTCAACTAGTTGATTTGTACACGTTTTCAAAGTGTTTGTAAGAACAGCTGCAGACTCATCTAAATTATCGGTCGCGATTGGAAAATCCACGCTTCTTTCAACAAGGTTAGAAACAGCCTGTTTTGAATATTTCCTCCAGCACTTCAATTTTACAAAAACTTCGCTATTATTTAAGTTATTCTCAATTACGTTAATCACTACTGTCTCATGATCGGTTATTTTCAAATCAGTGTCGACAACTGAACAAACAGAATCAAGATTAGAATAAACATGATCAATTAAAGTTCTACTGTGCCTGGAAATTCGCGTATATTCATCAACAGTTTGTCTTAAATTGAAAAAATAGCTAAATGCTTCAAATGGTTTGAACTATTATTATCGCGCCAATTTATATTGAAATCACCAGCAATTATATTTAATTTACTAGAATCAAGAAATACCTCAAGCCAGTCCTCTAAAATTTCAATGAAACGCTGGTCACTGGAACTGGGTGAATGATACAAAACACCATAATTACCCATCATCATGCCACGTACAACTGTTATGCCCAAGAACCAGTTACCATCAACCATTTCGTTGTGGCGAAGATTGAATTGAACTGATTCTTTGACATAAATAGCAACACCGCCAGTATGTCTAGAATGTGATAAACAAGCAGATCCCGGAATGCAATACTGATCAAAGGCTTCAATTTCAACAATGTGAGTTTCTGCTAATAAAACCAAAAGTGGACGTTTTTCTTCAACAATCTGACGTAATGCTACGTAGTTTGTTGACAACCCCGCAATATTAAAATACAAAAAATCAAATTGATTACCATTCTTCCTGGAACGTGGTTGCTATTTATTGAAACGCAAGCTGCTTTTCTTTTGATCAAAAATTCTCTTATATACCAAACATTGAGAGCTAAATGCGGCATGGTTGACGTCCAAGTTCATTTTACGTTCTCTATTCATTTTCAAACAATTAACGCATTTCAAAACAGTTGACGTGCACTCCGATGTCTTGTGTTTTAGGCTACACCTAGAGCACGTATCACAGTTTTTGCAATCCATGCTCTTGTGTCCGAATTCTCCACATTTGAAGCATCTCAGCACATTAATGTCAGGATACACAAAGCACCGATCAAAATCTACATTTACCTCCTTTGCCTGTATCATACTATTGTAAGTACCCAAATCGACTTCAATTACCGCACTAAACTAGCTGTATATGAACCGTGGATTTTCGTACATTCTTACTACTTTTACATCTTTTATTTCGATGCCTTCATTTTGACTTTTCAAATAGTCAATGAAAACATCGGAGGATAATTGACGGCTCATGCCCACTACTTCCAATCTTGGCACCGACGTGGGAACAACAGCACTATAATTTTCACCCAGATTGCTTTCAATACCATTTTTCACATTCGATACATTAGCACCGATGGCACATTCAACAATAATGGCACCATCTTTTCCATTCCTAAAATTGCTAATCTTGTGTGTTTTTGGATCTAAATTTGTTTTCAAAAAATTACGAGTTTCATCGCAAGCTTGTTTGGACTCTTTTGGTTTGATCACAATAACCGGACGAGCCTTACGATTGCTTGGTTTACTACTGTTCAATTTACTATTACTATTTTGTTTACTTTTTTTATTGACATTTTCCTTGCTGCGTTTGACGACATCCGCAAAAGTTGCGTTGTCTTTAATACATCATCGTTATCACTAATTTGTATCCTACGTTTTTTGCCAATTTGCATCGAATCGGATTCAGAGTGAACCGTCGCAGACCGCGCGCGGGCATCATTCATCAAAGCTAAATTTTTCTGCGCATTAATTTCAAAAAGTGAACTTGTCATTGCATTGAATTTCTCACATATTAATTTTTCAAGAGACCCACATACATTTTGTCTCAATTGTTCCATCCCGTCTTTCAACGCGTCGTCTATTTGGGCAGAAATTTGATCTCGCATGCCAGTGATCGAGTTCGAGAGTGTTTTCATCCCTTCCTCTATCCTCTTGGCGTCCGAGATCGCATCTTCCTGCCCACCACAAAACGGGTCTGATAGACAATCCATACACTTGAAACCAAGATTTGCGTTCTCGGTCACAAGTTTCGCCGTACCCTTTGTAAGTGGTGTGCACTTGTAATGAAATACACGCGCACACTTTCCTACACAGGTCAACGGGAGATCAGCCGCAACCATTCCCTCATTACATGACGAACAACAAGCCATTGTCAAGCAATACACATTATCCGCCGTCGACGCTACCAAACAGCCAACAACCTTACCGAAAGTAAAAAACAAGGCAAAAAAATCACAGAGATGGTCTCCCGGCGCGCCGGGTGAACGACCAAGCTAATTAAAAATTTATGAGGAACAAGCTGCTATAGCAACTGTCCTTTTACTTAGCCTGATTATGGAAACACTATGAATGCGCGATAGAATATTTCTTTCGCGAATCACGACACTTTTCACACGTTAAATTATTATTTTTTATGCGCGACCCGTAAAAAAAATTCTCATAGATTTACAATTAAATGTATTGTAACCATACGATAGAATCAATCGTATGTAAAATTGACTGTATTGTTCATGACGATAAGATGACAATAAAAGTTATTGTTTCCACAATAGAATCTAATGTAAATTGCGACATCGACAATAGAATCAGGGGGTTGTTATGTATCTTAACTATAGAAAAAATCGTTTTTCTCCGAACAAATTTGAGTCAATTACTATTGATTTTATTGTTTCACATTTGTTGAAAATTCTAGCAAATAGGGTGAATAGTAGATCTATTGTAATGACAATATTCATTTTTCATTTACCTGATACGAGAACAATAAGATTAATGGTCGGCAATAGATTTAAATGTTACTTTATATTATTTTATTGTAATTGTATGGTTATTTTTATCCGGGGAACCAAACACAAAACTACTCTGTTCGCCATTACACAAAAAAAAAGCCTCAGACCGTCAAATATTTCCTCATAATTGCGTCTGCAATACTCGATCGTGTCCTCCCAATTATTCTCAAGTTCTACCTCAATAAACTTATGCTCTTCTTTTTCGCTTTTCAAATGATCGCGAAGACTCCTTCGTCTTCTTGAGTAGCTGCGATCGTCCCCAATTACAATTGACCGAATCATCAGCTCAAAATCTAATTCTTCCGTCAATAAGAGGTCCACCCTTATGCTGCGGTACCATTCTAGTATTTTTTCAACTGCATGTGTGTGTTCACTGATATGTTCACTAAGTGCTTCCGCCATGTTTCACTTGAGTTTAAATGCACAAAAGTAAAATAAAAATTCCTTAACCTACAAAGACTAACTATGCTAACTAGAATGTAAAATAAATTCAACAAAGAAAATGTAAAAATGCACACAAAATCACTAATTTTAACTAAAATATCCCCACAATGCTATTTACTGCATAAAAATTGCGAAAAAGCAGCTAAATTAAACCCTAAATTAAAATTACTGCCTAAACATTTTATGAAAAGCTCAAAAATTACAAAAAAAGCCAGCATCAAATTATGCTATTCCATTAAATTAGGCACTTAATAAGAAAAAATATAAATAAAAAAAAACAAAAATGTAATAGCATAAGCTCACTGAAGCACTGTAAATCAATTAGAAAAAAAAGTCACTTACTGTTCACTTAAACTCCACTAATTGATCTAATTTATTGTAAGCACTGACTCAAGACAAAAGGGCTAAATTTCTAACACTTATTTGAAAAGATCTAAAAAACTATAGAAACAATAATCGTTATCATCATCCGAACCGGTTCACAATAGGAAAATAGCACTTTCATCAATATCAATACACTCAAAAAAATCGACCCGTTACATCCACGTGAAACGCCCGTAATTTTCGTCCACTGCCAAAACCAGTAAGAAACACGAGGAATTCACGTAAGAGCTACGTGATTTCCACGTAAATTCACATTCTACGCGAAAGTCACATAAATGTAACGTGATTTTTCACGTACAATTCACTGGCACGTAATTTTTAGCTGATTTTACTGACAAAAATTTGGTTCATGTGGTTCATGTGGAAGTTACGTGTAAACAACGTGACGTTTTTTTGAGTATACTTTTCCGAATACAACTCATTCACCTTTCATTGTAAATACAATTGGAATAAAGGATTCCAATTCCACCCAGAGCTAACTTGAAAAGGATTCCAATTTTCAAAGAAAAATGGGATCCTTTTCATTATTTTGCGTTGGGCGTTTTTAGGCATCGTTTGCCAGATCGGCCTTTTCACTGAGGATTTTTTTTCCCCCTTTAGGTTTTACCTGGGATTCAGGGTCGTATACTGGCTCCGAGAGGAATTGAGCGGAAATACTTCCCTGTATAAAAACACTGGTTAAGGCGGACCAAACAACAGATAGTGAAAGAGGGACTAATGTCTGATGGAAGAAAATGATAGTTTTATAGTTTCATTATTCTAATTATTTTCCAAAACAAGGAAAAGTAGGATAGGATAGGAAAGTTACCGACATCCGTTTCGATTCGTTCTGGTTTTCTATCGGTTCTCTCTGACGGCGGGTCGACCAGGAAACCACCACACAAGTTGTTCCGACGTCTCGACGGGGATGGCACAACCAGATTTCTGATACACAGCCTTTGCCTTTTCTTTGGCGGTTCCACAGCCAGATTTCCAGCACTTGGTGTTTCTTTTGGTTGATTCCACGGCCCGATTACGCATCGACTTCCCGATTGGCGCTACGGATGGCGTTTTCAAACACACGCCGCTTCAGGGCACAGTCACTTTACTATTTTTAAGAAAACAAGATAAAAAAAACTTAAAAAAAAACGTTCCAGATCCAAAAAACAGCAACAATCGTATCTCTACTCTCTAAGTTATTTTTCCATTTTGCTAATACTAAATTCAACGCGGTTTCACAAGAATGGCCTTCCCGGTAGCCAGATTGTTCCGGTATCAACAAAGAATTACTATTTAAATATTCCAGCAACTGGCCTTTCACAACAAGTTCTAAAATTTTCTCTAATGTGTGCAGCATGTTGATAGGACGAAACTCTTCGGCTTTAATCGTTCCAGCAACCTTTTCAATCGGAACAACCAACGATTCTTTCCACACTTCAGGCACGTGCCCAGTTTGTAATGATTCATTAATAAGGTCCAGTAAAGTGCGACCAATGACATGAAAGCAATCTTGAATAACTCTAGCATTAACATTATCTACTCCAGCCGATTTTCCTAATGAAAAGCAAATATTTCTAAGTTCATCTATTGTGATCGGGTGAAAACCTTCAAATCTGCAATTACTATTAATTGGCTGCTTTATTTCATCAGGTTCATCAACCAATTCAATAGATTGATTGATCAATGAAACACTATTGACGAAATAATCATTAAACTTAGACGCAATTGCTTGTTCAGACTGTTCTATTGTGCCGTCAAAAGTTATGGATCGCGGTTTGCAATTGCTAGGTTTTAATAAAGATTTCAAAATTTTCCATAACTCTTTGCTATTGTTTTGATGCTGATCAATTTTCCTCTGTATATATTCACAACGAGTTTTTTTAATGCATTGTGAATATTTATTCCGCGCGATTGTGTACTTATTCCAATGATTCTCACTATTAGATCTACAAAATTTTATGTACCATTTGTCCCTTTTGCGTTTAAGACGCAAAAGATCTAAATTGTACCAGCTGTTCGAGTTCTTCAAAGAAACAAATTTTTGTTCAACTAGTTGATTTGTACACGTTTTCAAAGTGTTTGTAAGAACAGCTGCAGACTCATCTAAATTATCGGTCGCGATTGGAAAATCCACGCTTCTTTCAACAAGGTTAGAAACAGCCTGTTTTGAATATTTCCTCCAGCACTTCAATTTTACAAAAACTTCGCTATTATTTAAGTTATTCTCAATTACGTTAATCACTACTGTCTCATGATCGGTTATTTTCAAATCAGTGTCGACAACTGAACAAACAGAATCAAGATTAGAATAAACATGATCAATTAAAGTTCTACTGTGCCTGGAAATTCGCGTATATTCATCAACAGTTTGTCTTAAATTGAAAAAATTAGCTAAATGCTTCAAATGGTTTGAACTATTATTATCGCGCCAATTTATATTGAAATCACCAGCAATTATATTTAATTTACTAGAATCAAGAAATACCTCAAGCCAGTCCTCTAAAATTTCAATGAAACGCTGGTCACTGGAACTGGGTGAATGATACAAAACACCATAATTACCCATCATCATGCCACGTACAACTGTTATGCCCAAGAACCAGTTACCATCAACCATTTCGTTGTGGCGAAGATTGAATTGAACTGATTCTTTGACATAAATAGCAACACCGCCAGTATGTCTAGAATGTGATAAACAAGCAGATCCCGGAATGCAATACTGATCAAAGGCTTCAATTTCAACAATGTGAGTTTCTGCTAATAAAACCAAAAGTGGACGTTTTTCTTCAACAATCTGACGTAATGCTACGTAGTTTGTTGACAACCCCGCAATATTAAAATACAAAAAATCAAATTGATTACCATTCTTCCTGGAACGTGGTTGCTATTTATTGAAACGCAAGCTGCTTTTCTTTTGATCAAAAATTCTCTTATATACCAAACATTGAGAGCTAAATGCGGCATGGTTGACGTCCAAGTTCATTTTACGTTCTCTATTCATTTTCAAACAATTAACGCATTTCAAAACAGTTGACGTGCACTCCGATGTCTTGTGTTTTAGGCTACACCTAGAGCACGTATCACAGTTTTTGCAATCCATGCTCTTGTGTCCGAATTCTCCACATTTGAAGCATCTCAGCACATTAATGTCAGGATACACAAAGCACCGATCAAAATCTACATTTACCTCCTTTGCCTGTATCATACTATTGTAAGTACCCAAATCGACTTCAATTACCGCACTAAACTAGCTGTATATGAACCGTGGATTTTCGTACATTCTTACTACTTTTACATCTTTTATTTCGATGCCTTCATTTTGACTTTTCAAATAGTCAATGAAAACATCGGAGGATAATTGACGGCTCATGCCCACTACTTCCAATCTTGGCACCGACGTGGGAACAACAGCACTATAATTTTCACCCAGATTGCTTTCAATACCATTTTTCACATTCGATACATTAGCACCGATGGCACATTCAACAATAATGGCACCATCTTTTCCATTCCTAAAATTGCTAATCTTGTGTGTTTTTGGATCTAAATTTGTTTTCAAAAAATTACGAGTTTCATCGCAAGCTTGTTTGGACTCTTTTGGTTTGATCACAATAACCGGACGAGCCTTACGATTGCTTGGTTTACTACTGTTCAATTTACTATTACTATTTTGTTTACTTTTTTTATTGACATTTTCCTTGCTGCGTTTGACGACATCCGCAAAAGTTGCGTTGTCTTTAATACATCATCGTTATCACTAATTTGTATCCTACGTTTTTTGCCAATTTGCATCGAATCGGATTCAGAGTGAACCGTCGCAGACCGCGCGCGGGCATCATTCATCAAAGCTAAATTTTTCTGCGCATTAATTTCAAAAAGTGAACTTGTCATTGCATTGAATTTCTCACATATTAATTTTTCAAGAGACCCACATACATTTTGTCTCAATTGTTCCATCCCGTCTTTCAACGCGTCGTCTATTTGGGCAGAAATTTGATCTCGCATGCCAGTGATCGAGTTCGAGAGTGTTTTCATCCCTTCCTCTATCCTCTTGGCGTCCGAGATCGCATCTTCCTGCCCACCACAAAACGGGTCTGATAGACAATCCATACACTTGAAACCAAGATTTGCGTTCTCGGTCACAAGTTTCGCCGTACCCTTTGTAAGTGGTGTGCACTTGTAATGAAATACACGCGCACACTTTCCTACACAGGTCAACGGGAGATCAGCCGCAACCATTCCCTCATTACATGACGAACAACAAGCCATTGTCAAGCAATACACATTATCCGCCGTCGACGCTACCAAACAGCCAACAACCTTACCGAAAGTAAAAAACAAGGCAAAAAATCACAGAGATGGTCTCCCGGCGCGCCGGGTGAACGACCAAGCTAATTAAAAATTTATGAGGAACAAGCTGCTATAGCAACTGTCCTTTTACTTAGCCTGATTATGGAAACACTATGAATGCGCGATAGAATATTTCTTTCGCGAATCACGACACTTTTCACACGTTAAATTATTATTTTTTATGCGCGACCCGTAAAAAAATTCTCATAGATTTACAATTAAATGTATTGTAACCATACGATAGAATCAATCGTATGTAAAATTGACTGTATTGTTCATGACGATAAGATGACAATAAAAGTTATTGTTTCCACAATAGAATCTAATGTAAATTGCGACATCGACAATAGAATCAGGGGTTGTTATGTATCTTAACTATAGAAAAATCGTTTTTCTCCGAACAAATTTGAGTCAATTACTATTGATTTTATTGTTTCACATTTGTTGAAAATTCTAGCAAATAGGGTGAATAGTAGATCTATTGTAATGACAATATTCATTTTTCATTTACCTGATACGAGAACAATAAGATTAATGGTCGGCAATAGATTTAAATGTTACTTTATATTATTTTATTGTAATTGTATGGTTATTTTTATCCGGGGAACCAAACACAAAACTACTCTGTTCGCCATTACACAATAAAAAGCCTCAGACCGTCAAATATTTCCTCATAATTGCGTCTGCAATACTCGATCGTGTCCTCCCAATTATTCTCAAGTTCTACCTCAATAAACTTATGCTCTTCTTTTTCGCTTTTCAAATGATCGCGAAGACTCCTTCGTCTTCTTGAGTAGCTGCGATCGTCCCCAATTACAATTGACCGAATCATCAGCTCAAAATCTAATTCTTCCGTCAATAAGAGGTCCACCCTTATGCTGCGGTACCATTCTAGTATTTTTTCAACTGCATGTGTGTGTTCACTGATATGTTCACTAAGTGCTTCCGCCATGTTTCACTTGAGTTTAAATGCACAAAAGTAAAATAAAAATTCCTTAACCTACAAAGACTAACTATGCTAACTAGAATGTAAAATAAATTCAACAAAGAAAATGTAAAAATGCACACAAAATCACTAATTTTAACTAAAATATCCCCACAATGCTATTTACTGCATAAAAATTGCGAAAAAGCAGCTAAATTAAACCCTAAATTAAAATTACTGCCTAAACATTTTATGAAAAGCTCAAAAATTACAAAAAAGCCAGCATCAAATTATGCTATTCCATTAAATTAGGCACTTAATAAGAAAAAATATAAATAAAAAAAAACAAAAATGTAATAGCATAAGCTCACTGAAGCACTGTAAATCAATTAGAAAAAAAGTCACTTACTGTTCACTTAAACTCCACTAATTGATCTAATTTATTGTAAGCACTGACTCAAGACAAAAGGGCTAAATTTCTAACACTTATTTGAAAAGATCTAAAAACTATAGAAACAATAATCGTTATCATCATCCGAACCGGTTCACAATAGGAAAATAGCACTTTCATCAATATCAATACACTCAAAAAAATCGACCCGTTACATCCACGTGAAACGCCCGTAATTTTCGTCCACTGCCAAAACCAGTAAGAAACACGAGGAATTCACGTAAGAGCTACGTGATTTCCACGTAAATTCACATTCTACGCGAAAGTCACATAAATGTAACGTGATTTTTCACGTACAATTCACTGGCACGTAATTTTTAGCTGATTTTACTGACAAAAATTTGGTTCATGTGGTTCATGTGGAAGTTACGTGTAAACAACGTGACGTTTTTTTGAGTATACTTTTCCGAATACAACTCATTCACCTTTCATTGTAAATACAATTGGAATAAAGGATTCCAATTCCACCCAGAGTTAACTTGAAAAGGATTCCAATTTTCAAAGAAAAATGGGATCCTTTTCATTATTTTGCGTTGGGCGTTTTTAGGCATCGTTTGCCAGATCGGCCTTTTCACTGAGGATTTTTTTTCCCCCTTTAGGTTTTACCTGGGATTCAGGGTCGTATACTGGCTCCGAGAGGAATTGAGCGGAAATACTTCCCTGTATAAAAACACTGGTTAAGGCGGACCAAACAACAGATAGTGAAAGAGGGACTAATGTCTGATGGAAGAAAATGATAGTTTTATAGTTTCATTATTCTAATTATTTTCCAAAACAAGGAAAAGTAGGATAGGATAGGAAAGTTACCGACATCCGTTTCGATTCGTTCTGGTTTTCTATCGGTTCTCTCTGACGGCGGGTCGACCAGGAAACCACCACACAAGTTGTTCCGACGTCTCGACGGGGATGGCACAACCAGATTTCTGATACACAGCCTTTGCCTTTTCTTTGGCGGTTCCACAGCCAGATTTCCAGCACTTGGTGTTTCTTTTGGTTGATTCCACGGCCCGATTACGCATCGACTTCCCGATTGGCGCTACGGATGGCGTTTTCAAACACACGCCGCTTCAGGGCACAGTCACTTTACTATTTTTAAGAAAACAAGATAAAAAAACTTAAAAAAAAAACTATTCACGACTGTTTTCAGTAATCTTATTTCACCGATTAGAGACCGCTAGTCCGGTGACAAGCAGTTTTATCCTTTCTTTGGTTCGCTGTCTGATCTTTGATGCTTTTGTTGACAGTTGTTGACGGTAGTTGTAGTGTGATGACAAGGGAGTAAGGAATCGGAAACTAGGGATGTTCAAGATGTGGAAAAGGACTATTCGTCGATAACTAATTCAATTCTTTTAAAAAAATAATAAAATTTCAATTCTTGTAATTCATATTTATAAAACTACTCTAAACCAAATTAAAAAAATATTTACACAATGTACAAAAAAGCAATGAAACCATTTTGAGTGGTTACACAATGCGCAGTGTCGTTGCGGCGCTCACTATTGAAGCCAGGCCTTATTGTAGCTAGGCTTTAAGGTACCATCTCGGTACTAATCTATATATATAAAAATGAAATGCTGTCCGTTCGTGACAGCATAACTCACGAACGACTCAATGGAATTACTTGATTTCTTTTTCATTTGATTCGTCTTGAATTCCAACTGGTTTTTAAAATAAAAAATGTACGAAATTTTTTCGGGAAAGTAAAAAAAATCGTTTAAATTAAATTTTCACTTTGTATGGAAATATC
This sequence comes from Aedes japonicus, assembly GCA_034211315.2. Taxonomy (NCBI): domain Eukaryota; kingdom Metazoa; phylum Arthropoda; class Insecta; order Diptera; family Culicidae; genus Aedes; species Aedes japonicus. The sequence continues at coordinate 92,993 of JASCZW010005290.1, read as the reverse complement.
ATAATAGAAAACAACAACACCATCCATCGAGTTGGAAGGAGAAACCGTTGGAAAATTTTATAATGGCGTCTTAATTAACAAAAAAAGGACGAGAGAGGAGCGAATCTCTCATTGTTATTTAGGACTTTTTGAAAAATTATGCGAAAAACGATAATACACTGGAGTCGTTTATTATGCGAGTTTTTGTTTACGTGGTGTTCAGAATTCACGCGAGGAGATACTGTTCACTTAGATTTTGGCATTAACGCGTTTAAATAATCACTTTTGTTGCTTTTTACGAGGTTTTCGTAAATTACGGGTTTGTACGTGAATTCTAGGAGCTACTCAGTTGTTTTTAAGGTTTTTTTTTTCAGTGCACTCATTCCTGCGTAAAAAGCAACCTCACCCAAGTAACATTGCCAAAACCATCCAGCTTTTCTAAGTTTTATTAAAGTTTTATGAAAGCCACCAGAAATCAATTCGGTTTTATTATGGCAGCAAGAGATGCCAATAGGTTTCAAATTTTAGTCAGGTTTATAAGAACCTAAACAGCTTTTTACAACAATCTTAAAACCTTAACTTCTAAAATTTTATCCCTATCAAAGTTTTTATTTTGACTTTGTAAAATCATAAAATACTGTTTTGAAATACCGTTTTAGGACTCATTCATATTATCTTATTATGGTCAGTTGAAAAAGCATTTTAAAACCATTTTGCTTCCAGTAAATGCATTAAACGGCTAATTAGCAATTTGAAAAGCTTCCAAGCGACCAGATAGTTTTATAGTAACCATTGCTAAAACTGTGATTTATTGCAATCGCCATATTGGAATGAATGAAATAATTGAAATGTGGAAAAAAACACTAAATTTTAAATGTCATACAATTGAACTGTAGATCAAAGTCAAATTTCGGTATTCGTTCAGATAACCTTATTGAATTCCATCAATTTTCAGAAGTTTCTTGATTAATTTATCGAATATATTTCTTTAAATTTTGTTTTTGATGTTGTAAACTCGCATAATTTCCGAGGCGCATTAATTTTCAGCTCTCATCATGCCAATATTCACCATACAATTAAATGCGCATATGATTTGGAGCATGATATGCTAAACATAAAAACTCAATTTGTTTTATATATTTTGCTTTCAAACATAATTTTCCGCAACACTTGAGCTTTTTCTTAGCCATTATTTACTGTCGAATGAATCAGAAGAGCAGAGAATCGAACAAAGCAGAACAACAAAAACCAACCACGATATCGCCGTGAATTTTGACAGCTGTGGCCATTCGGCATTATCTTTCATAATAACATCTTTCACTAGAACATTTTCAAAATCTTTATGGTCTTGGAAAGGTTTTATTAATTTGTTCTCACAACCGTCTAAAGAGTGGGCCACTTTGTACACATTTCGGCTTTAAAGATGCATAGAGGAGCTGTTGGTGGACAAAACAGTTTTGAATGTAGTTTCATCAACAAAGCCGGGAGGAGCGCTATACGGCTGGAATAGAACTGAAATTGTTACTTGGGCAGTGTAAACGTGTAGGTTCACGTATAAAGTGGAAACGTTTGTATTGGTGATATCTCGCAGCGAGATGTAAATAGGAGTGAAGTTCGATGGAGAATGAGAGTATTAGTTTTGTATTCTATGTTGCTCTGACAGGTGTATAATAACATTTTTGTTTATATTAGTATCGTTCACTGTTTATATTAATATTGCATCAGGAAAGTGAAAACGAACATATTACTAGAAATTTAGAAGAAACTAATTATGTTGCAATTTCAATTTCAATTAGTATTATTGTGCAATGCCTCCTACTAGACGAAGTAGTATTGGTCGCTGCAGCCGCACGACTGATAGCGCAGCAAAATCTTGAATGAGACGTTCTGCATGCAACTCAAAATGACTTGGATCGTCAACGAATGGCACGGGCTCGACCGATGTTGGATCAAGAAGAGAGAGCAGGTCGAAATACAAGCGATAGAAAGAAGCGTAATCTGGACACATCAGAAAGATCTGGTGACAATCGTACCCAAAATAACATCACTAAACGACTACGACAGCAAACCTACATTCTGCAAAATCTTCAACGTGCATTTCAATATGATCCTTTGATTAATTTCAGTGCGGATATATCAATCGCCATTGAATCAATGAGTGAAGTTTGTTCTCATTGTTATGTATTGTAGCTCCCAAATGAAACACCAAATGAATTGTGTTGTGCAAGTGGCAAAGTTAAAGTAACGCCACTAAATCCACCACCAGAGCGTTTGCGCTCATTGGTGTCTGGATCAGAAAGTGATTCTAAACATATTCTGCAGAACATCCCGAATAAAAATTTACATCAGGCTGATGTCTGATTTCAATGTCTACATCAACATGAAATTCAAATGTACATCTTACGTTGAACATTAGAGATCAGATCGATTTCGCTGTATTTAGGCAAGGTAACATGATGTTAACATCAGACATTTTCAAACAATTTTTTTCTAATCCAATGTCCCTTTGACGTCATGATTTTGACATTCAAATAAAATGTTTTTCAGATGTTTTAAGATATCAAAGCATATTGATGTTTTCAAATGTATTTGAATAAAACAGCACACTCAAAGGATTTTTGATGTTTTCAGATGTATTAAAGGTTATGAATAAACATCTTACATATGTTTTCAAGTGTCGATTTTATCCAATAAAAGAGATGATGTATGATGCATTCAGATGTAGAAAAACGTGACGGTGTATCGTTTCCGGATGTTTCAGTTGTAAATAATAACATTAAAACCAAATAATCTGATAGCATCAAAATCACATGTTAGGCTAAGGTAAATTTTTATTCAGGTGTTGAGTAAAGTACATAAAGTAAATATGCACCAATATCGCCAAAACATATACGATTCACACTTAATTCTAATCGCATCGGAGTTATAATGGTTGTTTTCAAATGACTTCGTTTGGGGCAACGAACATAATAAGAGAACAGTTCATGCCAACACCTATGGTAATATCTATAATGTTCTATAAGTGTTCTTGGACAATAAACCTTACCTTACAGCAACACATTTTGATTAAATCATCACACAACAGTAAGAAATTAACTCTAAATAAATGGAATTAATACTTATTGCAAATAAACTTTTTCATTTATAACTCCTTCTCCAATTTTCCATTAAGTAATTTAATTATGGGCAGGACAACGTCTGCCGGGCCAGCTAGTAACCATATAATTATTCCCTTTTCGTTTTAGCAATAATACGTCTTTCTCTTGTTTCGCCTACTGTCCTCTATGCAATGTATCTTACATTTTCTGGGACTGGTTAATTAATAACCAGCGCGGAAGATACCAGTGTGCCATATGGCCTAGGGCACATCAACGGGAAGGCTTGGTACCCGAGTAGAGTCTGACATCAAATAGAAAACTAACTATTATGTTGTGTTGTTGCTGATAACGATTACTCTAGTTGCTTTCGTTTTGGTTTTTTAAAGGTTAAAAGATCAAAATATAAGGTAAACATTTATTCCTGTATGTAGGATTCTTAACGTTGGCTTTCAACAGCAGATTGGCGATGCGATATTGTTGGTATGGCGTAGATGTTGCATTGCGATAAGCTGTAATGATATAATAGAAGCAGTAATACGGGGAAGGGGACGAGGTGGACGTGTTAAAACGACTGCTAAGAGAGGATCAAACGATTAGATCTATTTGTTTCAAAAACTTGTAAATTAGCCCCATATAATCCAAGTCCAGCTTACCCAGCACATCTCTGATATCTTACTTCTCTGGTTTCCATCGGACCCGTAGATATGCGCAAAGATCAGATCTGGCAATTTAGAAATCGAGGCATTACCAACGTGGTCACCACAGCCGCATTGATTGGTGTTTGTGACCTCTATTCGATAGCAATGAGAGCCTTACAAGTAGGGATTGGACTTAAGACGACACATTACCTTGATAAAATCCCGGCTAACATCCAAGCCTCTAATCCACGATTTTTTCGATTCCTGTAGGAGAATGGAATGTAACCATCGGTCCAAATCTCCTGCATCCCATTTTTTTGCCAACTGATCAAGGCCTGTTGACGGAAAATAGCAAAAAAATCGTTGAAGGCGATTTGTCGATCGTAAATATCGCCCACCAAAGCGCCCCCCTTGGCAAGTGAGTCCGCTTTCTCATGACCCGGTATGGAACAATGAGAAGGGACCCAAACCAAGGTGATGGTGTAGGAATTGTTTGATAGGGCACTCGATAGAGATCGTATTTCGCTAACGAAAGACGGCGAGTGCTTTGGACAATCTTCCCCAACATGAGGAAATTTGGAGAAGATCACACGAAACAAATTTGAGGGCCTTTTTTTATAACGGATAACGCATGGTTCATTTGCCCTGAATGTTCTGAAATGACTTTGCCAGATCTTTTTCAATTTGGAATTTTTTCAACGCTTTACTCTTGGGCCGAAAAAAAAACAGAAAAGGAACTTTAGATCCGGTTGGATAAGCTTTCCGGTGGGGGAGCTCGGAGGAGGATGTACCAGAAGTAGGCTTCAGTTAAGTTTGGCTCCAAAAAGGTTTTTCTGTCTCCATTAAAGGTAAATGGGGAAGAAGCTGTAGTTTCTTTAAATCGGTCAATTTCTAACCTTCAAAAAATGGTGGTTAAACTACAACTTTGCCAAAGAATGTAAACGTCTCTTTCTGCCAATTAGAAAGTTATTTTTTGTGTGTCCGTGAAAATGGGGACCACCCTAATTTTAATTAACATAAAAATAATGAGCCTTAGTGATACGAAACGTGTTGTAGAACATCACTTTGCTGTGAAAATTCAAGCGCTGGGAGCATGTTTCCTCGTAAATACGTGATCTGGACCATAGTGCATTGTTATTAGTGTTTCTACTGGAACGGCATTAAACATTCCAAAGTGAACTCACTGCCTCCTATTCGTTTCGAAAATTTTATATAAATTAATTTTGATCGGACTCCGGCCTTTAATGTTGATTATCTATGCATCGATAGATGTACAAAAAAAACATGTTTCTTTTTACTTTGCCTGGGGAAATTTCTTGGGCTCAAAATTTGTAACCAATTAAAAAAATCTGCTTAAAACAATTGCCAATTCTGTTTGCTTGGTTTACATTAAACAAAGATGTAACTCTTGGATCAACTCCATATGTACCGTTTCCCAAAAAAAAAATTTAAATTTAAAGAAAATAATAAACTTGTGATTATATATATTACATAAAATATATTTCAATATAACTCATTAAATAATATGTATGGAATAAATAAACAAACTTTAATAAATTAACTAAATACATTTGCCAGTGAACAAGCGAACGGTACAGTTCGTTCGGTCCGCTTTCCGTTGCTTTGGAAGCTTTTCACGAGTTGATTCAATTCTTCAGTTTAATGTTTTTTTGCGATCGCGAGTGAAATCGAGTCCTGTTTTTTTAAGAAGAAAAAGTTGTGTGTGTGATAAGCACTGCAACAACGCCATTAATTGCAATAAGCAATATTGCCACGATCGAAAAGCCATATTGTTCCGCATCTATACCGCACGCACACCAGCAGTCATTAGTTCATTTGCTAACCACCACCGACCAGTATAACCAGTATCATTATCATCATCGTTCAGCTCCACGCCTAGCCGGTACACGCGGCCACTCATCGTCGCTCGGCAGCAGCAGCATATTCGTCGCCCATCTGCAGCATACATATAAGATGATACACATATGATAAGTTTTTGTTTCCTTCTCTTCTGAATACAACAAGGGTTATTTTTATAGTGTGAGTGAGTGTGCGGGAGTGTTTGAGAGTGTGTGAGAGAGTGTGCTTAGCTTTAGTTGTTTTTCTGTGTTTAGTTATATATAGATTCAGTGGTTGAGCGTCATAAGCTCCCACGAACGAGCCATGGATGATTTATCGCAAGATGAATCATCTATGGCGCCAAATGATGGGGTAGCTCATAAATTTACCCGATCACGTGCTTATACAGATAGTTCAACTGGTCCATGGGTTGTCTATTTTCAGCCCAAATTGAAACCTTTGAATGTTTGTCAGATTTCTGATGATCTGACGAAGCGATTCTCGGCCGTGACCGAGATAATTAAAGTCAGACCCAATAAACTTCATGTCGTTGTGTCCAACCTCAAGCAAGCTAATGAGATTGCTGTCTCCCGGCTCTTTACTCTAGAATATAGAGTGTATATCCCAGCTCGGGGTATTGAAATTGAAGGTGTGGTCACCGATACGAGTCTGACCCCTGAGATACTGCTGAAGCGGGGGGTTGGTCGATTTAAAACCCCCTGCTTCCCCCAGTTCAGATACTGGATGTGCGCCAACTAGGCTCAGTATCGAGGGCGAAAAAAAGTTCACACTGTCAGACTCGTTTCGCGTGACCTTCTCTGGCTCAGCCCTCCCTCAATACGTCGAGTTGGGAAAACTTCGACTACCTGTGCGGTTGTTTGTAGCTCGGGTCATGATCTGCGAAAAATGCAAGGAGATGGGACATACGACCTCCCATTGTGGCAATAAGGCACGTTGCTCCAACTGCGGGGAAAAGCATGAGGATGGCGCCTGTGCAGACAGCACACCAAAATGCGCTTTCTGTAAAGGAACTCCTCCTCACGCTCTCTCATCGTGATTCCTCGCGAAACCGAGAATTCGATAGATGAGATCAGCCAACCGTTTTCAATGGTAGAGTTCTCTCTCGCACTCCTTTTGTGTGGCAATACGGCTCCAGAGGCTGACAGGATCAAGTTCAACTTGCTTAAGAACATCCCAGACGTCACTAAGAGGCGCATGTTGAATTTGTTCATTCAGTTTCTGGAACTACATATTGTACCGGATGATTGGAGAAGGGTGAGAGTTATTGCCATTCAAAAACCTGGTAAGCTCGCGTCCGACCACAACTCCTATCGACCCATCGCGATGTTATCCTGTATTCGAAAGTTGTTGGAGAAAATGATCCTTTTCCGTCTGGACAAATGGGTTGAGACGAATAACCTGCTTTCAGATACTCAATATGTTTTCCGTAGGGGTAAGGGAACGAACGACTGTCTCGCGTTGCTTTCCACAGATATTCAGTTAGCTTGTGCAAATGGCTTCTGTATTCTTGGGACATAAAGGGGGCTTTTGATTCAGTATCTGTTGAAATTCTTTCAGATAAACTCCACGCTTGTGGCTTTTCACCATTAATGTATAATTTTTTGTAACAGAGAAACATGGAACCATGGAAACATTTTCTCATCAAGGAACCTCTACAGCTTCCCGATTTAGCTACATGGGTCTCCCGCAGGGCTCATGTATAAGCCCTCTTTTGTATAATGTGTATGTCAAAGACATTGACGGTTGTCTAGGTGACAACTGTACGTTGAGACAACTTGATGATGGCGTAGTGTCTGTCACGGGACCCAATGGGGTCGATCTACAAGGACCCTTGCAGGATACCTTAGACAGTTTGTCTACTTGGGCTCTAGGGCTAGGTATCGAATTCTCTACGGAGAAAACTGAGTTGGTAGTTTTTTCCAGGAAGCATAACCCAGCACAACCGAAGCTGCAAATTTGGGGTAAGCGATAGCTCATTCTATGTCATTTAAATATCTTGGGGTCTGGTTCGATTCAAAGTGCACCTGGAGATCCCATATTGAGTATCTGAAGCGAAAGTGCCAGCCAAGGATCAACTTTCTCTGCACAATTACCGGGACCTGGTGGGGAGCACATCCGCAAGATCTTCTAACGTTGTACCGGACAACGATTTTGTCGAATATAGAATACGGTAGTTTGTGTTTTCAGTCAGCGGCTCGGTCACACATCATCAAACTGGAACGTATTCAGTATCGGTGTCTTCGTATCGCGTTAGGTTGCATGCACTCGACTCATACCATGAGTTTTGAAGTGCTGGCTGGCATGTTGCCACTCTCGGATCGGTTTTCAGAATAATCTCTCTGGCTCCTCACCAGGTGTGAAGTTATGAACCCCCAGGTGATCGAAAACTTTGAAAAGCTTCTCGAGTTGAACCCTCAAACTCGCTTCATGAGTTTGTATCATTTGTACATAACACAGGATGTCAGCCCTTCGCCGAATATTCCCAATCGTGTTTGCTTCTCCGACTTCGGCAGTTCGGTTCATTTCGATTTATCCATGAAGCAGGAGCTTCGTGCAATTCCAGAGCATCATCGTCCTATGATTGCTCCGGTAATATTTGCTGCAAAGTTTGGCCATGTTGATTCCACTAAATCGTTCTTCACTGACGGATCTTTGATAGAGGAGTCAGCAGGCTTTGGTATATTAAATGAAATTTATAGCGCCAATCGCAAACTTCAAGCTCCTTGTTCCGTATATGTCACTGAATTAGCGGCAATACACTTTACGCTAGAAATTGTTGCCTCACTAACACCGGATCAGTATTTCATTTACACAGATAGTCTCAGTTCTATAGAGGCTATTCGCTCCTTGAGGCCAGTAAATCACTCCTCGTATTTTCTCATGAAAATACAGGAGCTTCTAAGTGCTTTATCTTCGCGTTATTTTACCATCACCTTTGTATGGGTCCCTTCTCATTGATCAATTCTGGACAATGAGAAAGCGGACTCGCTTGCAAAGGTGGGCGCTATGGAAGGCGATATTTATGATCGACAAATCGCCTTCAATGAATTTTTTCCTATTTTTCGTCAACAGTCACTCGTCAGCTGGCAGTATAAATGGAGTAAAAGAGATTTGGGGCGATGGCAACATTCTATCATCCCAAAGGTGTCGAAGAAATCTTGGTTAAGGGGTATGGATGTGGGTCGAGACTTCATTCGTGTCGTGTCTCGCCTCATGTCCAATCATTATTCTTTGAACGCTCATTTATACTGGGTTGGGCTGAGCGACAGCAATTTCTGTGAGTGTGGACAAGGCTATCAGGACGCAGATCACGTTGTTTGGTCTTGTGCTGAGCATCGTGGAGTCAGATCGGAGCTTTATGATTCCCTTTGGGCTCGAGGTAGACAACTCAACGTGCCAATTCGAGATATTTTGGCTGTACGTGACCTGGAGTACACGAAACTCATTTATGTGGTTTTGGCTAACATTAGCATTAGATTGTAGTTAGTTAAACTTGTATGTTTACTTTAAGTTTTTTTTATCTGTGTATGTGTGTGTGTTTTTTTTCTTTTTCAAAAAATGTTCAAGTCAAAAGAAAACCGTTAATTGTATAGTTATAAGTGTTTAGATAATTTAGAATTTTAATTTAACGTGTTATGTATACCATACTTTGAATTCCCACCCTCTTTCCCATTTGTAATTTGTAATTCCTATTAACCACGAGACGGCCGCGAGTAATCAGTTCTATCCCCCTAACTTTAGTTTTAAGATAAATGATGTATAAAAATTTGAAAATTTGGCTCTGTAAAGTTGATTTGATTGAGCCTGTACAAATAAATGATTAATAAAAAAAATTAACTAAATAAATTTAATCAATATTATTATTATGAGTTATTTAATATGAATGATCAAGGATGAACAAATTATTTATTTTAGTTAACCGTATTTATTTTTTATATGTAGCAAGGGTTTAAGATTTAAGTTTTAAGAAGTATTAACCCAGCTTGATTAAGAGGTTATGTATAGTGAGACACATTCCATTCCCAGATTTTTCCTTCGTGCTACAGTTTGAGAAATAATTTTTAATCCAAACAAAACTTTATCAGCTCATGAAAATATATTTTAATATGTTTCAATATCTAAATGTGCCAGCGTCGGTGGTGTAGTGGTAAGCTTGACTGCTATTTAGCATTTCAGTGGGTCTGGGTTCATTCCCAGTCGAGTTGTCACCATGTGAGGAAATAGGCCGACGGAAAAAAAATTAAATTTACTGTACACTGATAAAAAAGCAATGACAATATCTATGCGTCCCATTTATATTTTTTTGCAATATAATCAACAAATGATATCTATTTGTAACCACCCCAGTTCCTATGTGTACTCATAACCACTATGTGTGGCCGCACATACTTTTCATTTGTGTTTCTAAGAGGGTGCTGTTTATTTGTGAACACATCAGTATTATGTGGAATTTAATATTGAATTTTACCAATAAATATGTGAGGATTATTTCCCGTGTATAGAATTCAGAAAAAAAATCTAAAATAATCTCAAATATATTGGAGCACAGCCTACCGAGATATCCAGTATTTTACGAGTACTCATGGCCGCCTCGGTTGAGCTCGGTTTCTAGTAGGGAGACATAGGGTGGAGGAGGGGGGTTATAAAAAGTCACTTTTTGCGTGACATAATTGATCCCTTTGCGGTTCGGAAGTTAATTTGAAATCTAAATCGTATTCGTAAAATTAATAATCAGTAGCAACATAGAGAAGATAGCAGCCACTGTAGATGCGGGAACATATCTTAAACAAGCTAATCTGGTTTATCTTGACAGGGGTTTGTTGATTTTTAATAGTTTATTACATTACAAATACAGTAAGCGTTCGCTACCTGGGCTAATTGCACAGCCCAGCGGATGAAACCAGACTTTTAAGGGTTTGTTGACGATATGCCTTTTAAACAATGCGGATAAATTTATTGGTGTTGAAAATAGTAAGTGAGCATTTCATCACCCTTGCCTGGTTACTTGATTTTACAAATGTAAAAATCGAGCCACGAATTTTTTACTATTAAAACAAAATATGCATATTATACTAACATATTACAGAGCATATCTGGGCAATACTGAAGATCAACGAGCAAAAGCCAGTTCGTGGAAATCGCTCTAACATCAGCGGAACTACATCTATGGATGGGACGTATGCCATTGACCATTTGATCCAATGGACAAAAGTTATTCCAGCATTCAAATAGTGACCATATTTTGTATTTATATTCTTTCCAATGTTCACGGATACAAATTTCGTCCATTTACATTAAAAATATCGATGTTCAACTTGAAACATTAAAATTATTCAAAGTAAATAGAAAGCATGTTTTGAACGAAATCAAAAATTTTTGAATCAAATTCAAAGCATGTTAATTTTAACAATTGAGGAACCCAACTTGAAATTCTAATGAAATTCTAATTAAAAGCGGTTTGTTGTATGATGTAAGTGAAGGGGTTCAGCTTTACCTTGAGGCATCCTGATAGCTCAGCAGTGGAAATTGGTTGCCCATGCAAACCCCGACATCGTTGGATAAACGAACTTCTTCGTAACAAAGGGTGCTACATGCATGCACCAAGCACAATGTCCATCAGCACTTGGACGATCAGGCCGTTTTCCACTTGTGACGTTCTTATTGTTCGATTAAACACGCAGTGGTAAACTAATACACTTGATTATAACAAGGCACTAAAATGCAATGTTCTTTATTTGCTTAAATCTAACGTGTATTTCACTTTAATTAGCACTTAACGATTAATACGAACACCTTTAAAAAATGGTCATGGGTCTCCTGCCCGTAGTATACCGTGGCCTGGTTGAGGTGGACTGATCATTGCTCCCGAATGATCACTGTAAATAAGTCAGCCCGTCGTCGATGCGATGTTATCAGTCGGCTTCTGAGAACGAGTGATACTCTCACTGCTGTTATCTCTCGCTGGATACTATACCGATCATCCTTATCACTCCCCTTAATTGGTGGCAATCGATGATGATGATGATGGCGAGATAATGGTTGATGATGCCTGCTGATGCTGCGTAGTGAGAGGGAGTAATCGAATGCTCAAAGGGAGATGATTTTATCGGGGTGTGGAATCTTGACCATCTGAGCGTGGTGCGGTGATAGTGGCTTGATAATGACAGGGTTGTAGTTGGATGGATCGTCATACTTCTGTACATTAAAAAAAATCCAAAACTTCACAATAAAAACATTTTCAGCAAAATATAAATAAAATTGAAATAACATCAAGCAACAAACCGCTTTTAATTAGAATTTCATTTGAACTTTCTAAAAGCATTTTAAAAGTTTCGTCCTATACTTTAACATGGGAGCCGTCAGATTTATCCCCAGTCGATGTCTTCTTCTTTTTTCTAGTTGGATTTCTCAATACTATTATAGTCACTAGATTCATAGTCTGGCGGATACAACGACGGGAGCCAATTTGAACTGTCACTTGGCGGAGCCAATCGAGCATATCTCGAGTAATTCATGTTAAGGGACTAAAAGCCATTTCTAAACAATGACTTTAAACGTTGATTTCACACGAATCACGAGAATCTCACTATATCCTACTACTCCATACACGCTCGTTTGTAATTACTCTTAACTGAGTAGAAAACGACTCAGTTTCGTTAAAAGTGGAATTACCCTAATTAGAGTAATTGAAGTTTACTCATTTTTGATTAATTAAATCCCCTGTCAAAGTTAGAGTAAACATTACTCAGTCACGTATGTTTGTATTTTTACAAAACTGAGTAGAAAATGACTCAGTTTTGTTAAAACTGGAACTACCCTAATTAGAGTAGCTAAAGAGTTACTCAATTCTGATTAACTAGGTCACTTGTCAAAATTTGAGTTAACGTTAATCAGTATCTAATTTTATTTTATATTTTATTTTAATGAAATTGTTGATTGATTCCGACAACTGTCCAGTCGAAACGGAAGAGTCGAAATACTTTGAATTTGTAAATTTATGGATTGATTGTTTTCCCCAACAAACATCAGTGTCGAATAACCGCTTCTTCAAACAAATTTGGAGAAATTAGAAGAAGACTGGAATTTGGAGACTAGAAGTAAAAGCTGAACAATTTCTCCAAATTTGTTTGAACATACAGTTATTCAGCATTGATGTTTGTTGGGTCATGGAATGAATTCGGCACTTTGACGTGAAAATTATTGTTGATTACAACATACAGCCATCCCATCTTGATAACTCTTGATCGACTGAACCACTAATTTTCGCTTTTGACAGCTTCATTGTAATTACTCTATTTATATAATTATAGCGCTTTTACAATCAGAGTAGCATTTACTCAGTTTCCTTATATCAAGTTACTCAGTTTTTGACATTTAGCATGGTAATACGAAACTGAGTGAAAGTTACTCTATTTAGAGTAGATCTGAACGAGCGTGTATGGTAGAACTAACATTCTTCTATCAAATGCTGCTTTCATTTCACGAGAGTGATTTAAGATTCAAGAGACATCGATATTTAAAGTCATTGTTTACAAATGGCTTTTGGGCCATGAACATGAATTACTCGAGATATGCTCGATTGGCTCCGCCAAGTGACAGTTCAAATTGGCTCCCGTCGTTGTATCGCCAGACTATGAATCTAGTGACTATAAATACTATGGGGTAGCCCGAATAAACAAGTATTTTAAACGTATTATACCATTTATCGTTTCATAATTATTCAAGTTACCTTCCAACAATTATAAACAGAAGATAAAGTGTATCATATCGATGATATATGTTATGGTAAATCAAGATCTTACCATAACACTAATTGGTTGTTAAGTATCGTTACCATACAAAAAATGACTTTTTCTCGAACAAAATTTCCGGTGTATTATACAGTAAATAATTTGTGAATAATACTTTTTTCTGCAGTTTTACTTTAGGTGGTATCCCGAATAAACAAGTATTATAAACGTATTATACCATTTATCGTTTCATAATTATTCAAGTTATCTTCCAACAATTATAAACAGAAGATAAAGTGTATCATATCGATGATATATGTTATGGTAAATCAAGATCTTACCATAACACTAACAGGTTGTTAAGTATCGTTACCATACAAAAAATGACTTTTTCTCGAACAAAATTTCCGGTGTTTTATACAGTAAATAATTTGTGATAAATACTTTTTTCTGCAGTTTTACTTTAGGTGGTATCGTTCAATTATGGTTATATCATAAAATATTGTTTTCATTTTTTTTTTGATTCGAGGTTTCATCAATCGACAATCAAAGGTATATTATTAAAGTCAACAATACTGTTCACAAGTGGATTAAAATTCAGTTAGAAAGTAAAATCTACTTAATTAAATTGCAACATACCCTTCAAGTAGACTGATAAAACTTCTCCCTTACAAATACATATTATAATGATCAGTATTATAACATGAGTCATACATTTTTTGATAATAAACTATAAATTACGTATTGTTACAGCAGCTTCCTGTTTTTTTGTTTATCGTGACCATAATTCATATCTTTTTTTCGTACTTTCGTCTTTTTTATCATACAATTAATGAACAAAGGATATACTATACGGCACTGTTAATTTCTTGTTTATGAAATCATTATCGTATATAGAATACGCTATTTATGGTTGTTTAAAGTTTGAATGGTTGCTTACATTATACCAGCATTATACACGGATGATACATATAATGGTGTTTACAACATGAATGGAAAATGTATAATAATAATCATACAGCTAATGGTAATTTTCTATTCGGGATCGTTGAATTATGGTTATATCATAAAATATTGTTTTCATTTTTTTTTTTTGATTCGAGGTTTCATCAATCGACAATCAAAGGTATATTATTAAAGTCAACAATACTGTTCACAAGTGGATTAAAATTCAGTTAGAAAGTAAAATCTACTTAATTAAATTGCAACATACCCTTCAAGTAGACTGATAAAACTTCTCCCTTACAAATACATATTATAATGATCAGTATTATAACATGAGTCATACATTTTTTGATAATAAACTATAAATTACGTATTGTTACAACAGCTTCCTGTTTTTCTGTTTATCGTGACCATAATTCATATCTTTTTTTCGTACTTTCGTCTTTTTTATCATACAATTAATGAACAAAGGATATACTATACGGCACTGTTAATTTCTTGTTTATGAAATCATTATCGTATATAGAATACGCTATTTATGGTTGTTTAAAGTTTGAATGGTTGCTTACATTACACCAGCATTAAACACGGATGATACGTATAATGGTGATTACAACATGAATGGAAAATGTATAATAATAATCATACAGCTAATGGTAATTTTCTATTCGGGAGGCTTATTTGAACGAGTAATTCCCTCTCCAGAACCTGCACGCTCGTTCAGATCTACTCTAAATAGAGTAACTTTCACTCAGTTTCGTATTACCATGCTAAATGTCAAAAACTGAGTAACTTGATATAAGGAAACTGAGTAAATGCTACTCTGATTGTAAAAGCGCTATAATTATATAAATAGAGTAATTACAATGAAGCTGTCAAAAGCGAAAATTAGTGGTTCAGTCGATCAAGAGTTATCAAGATGGGATGGCTGTATGTTGTAATCTATATAATAAAAATGAGTTGGGGTTTCCTCTGTCACGATTTAACTCGCGAGCGGAAGGACCGTTAGGCGTGAAATTTTGTATGCAGAGATTTTTGGGGCCGGAGAATAATCTTATGATGCTTTGAGACCCCTCCCTTTACTGGAAAGGGGGGCTCCCATACAAATGAAATACAATTTTCTACACAACTCGAGAACTAATCAAGCACAAGAAACCAAATTTAGCATGTGTGAGTTTTTGAAAGGCAAAAAAGGTTTTAATGGTACCTTGAGAACCCTCCCCGTCATAAAAGGGGGGGCTCCCATAAAAATAAAACACAATATTCTGCATAACTCGGGAACTAATCAAGCAAACGGAACGAAATTTAGCATGTGGTGGTTTTTTAAAACAAAAAATGTTTCTATGTTGGTTTGAGACCCCTTCCCATCCTAAAGGGGGGGGGGGGGGAGGGGCTCCTATACAAATGAAATACACTATTCTGCATGACTCGAGAACTAATTACGTAAATGGAATCAAATTTAGTATGTGGTGATTTTTGAAGACAAAAAATTGTTCTATGTTGATTTGAGACCCCTCCCCTTTCTGAAAGAGGGGGAACCTATTCAAATGAAACGCAAATCCTTGCATAACTCGAGAACTAATAAGAGAAATGGAACCAAATTTCGCATGTGGAAGTTTTTGTAGGAGGGAAATGTTTCTATGGTGATTTGAGACTCTTCCGTCATATGAGTAGGAAGAGGGGAGGGGGTGCTCTCAAACAAATGGAACCCAAATTTCTGCATAACTCGAGAAATAATCAAGCAAATGGAACCAAATTTGGAATGGACGAGTTTTTTAAGGCATGAAATGTTTTTATGGTGGTTCAAAGCCCCTCCCCCCTCTAAAATTGGGGGCTCTCATACAAATGAAACAAGTTTCAACCAAACATGAGAACTATACCTACTGCTTTGCAAATTTGTATTCAGTGGTTTTTGGGTCCGGGAAAGGATCTTATTACAGTTCTGGACCCCTTCCGCCTTTAGAAAGGGGGGCTCTCATGCAAATGAAAAACTATTTTCTGCATAACGCACAAATGGAACCAAATATGGCATGTGGAGGTTTTGTAGGCAAGAAATGTTTCTACGGTGGTTTGAGACCCCAAGCGAAAGAAACCAAATATAGCATGTGTGAGGTTTCAAAGGCAAGAAAGGTTTCTATGATGGTTTCAGATTCCTCTTCGCCCTGAAAGGGGGGGCTCCTATACAAATGAAATACAATATTCTGCATAACTCGAGAACTAATCAAGCAAATTGAACCACATCTGGCATGTGGAGGTTTTTGTAGATGAATACTGTTTCAATGCTAATTTGAGACACCTCCCTTTTCTGAAGGGGGGAGGCTTCCATACAAATGAAACACAAATTTATCCATAACTCGAGAACTAATCAAGAAAATGGAACCAAATTTGGCATATGGAGGTTTTTGAAGGCGAGAAATGTTTTTATGGTCATTGAGACTCTTCCGCCTTCTGAAGGGGGGGAGGGGCTCTCAAACAAATGAAACACAAATTTCTGCATAACTCAAGAACTAATAAAGCAAATGGAACCAAATTTGACATGTGGAAGTTTTTGAAGGTCAGACATATTTCTATGGTGGTTTGAGACCCCTTTGCTCTCTGAAAGGGGGGGGGGGGCTTTCATACAAATAAAACGCAATTTTTTGCATAACTCGATAACTATTCAAATAAATGAAACCATATTTGGCATGTGGGGGTTATTGGAAACAGGATTTTTATTTATATTAAAATGGATTTCTGTCTGACTGTCTGTCTGACCGATCTGAGTGAAAATATGTATGCAAGTATTTTTGGGGCTGGGGAAGGTTCTTATGATTGTTTGAGACCGCTTCCCCCTTCCGGCTTGCATACAAATAAAACACAAATTTCAAAGCAAAAATGGTATGCGGGGTTTTATGAATACAAGAAATGTTTCTATGGTGAAATCAAACACAAATTTCAACCAATCCTGAGAATTATCCAGGTAACTAAGCCACAAACTGTGTATTGTCTGGGTGAGAAGAATGTTCTGATAGAAGTTTGAACTCCTTATTACTCAAAAAAAAACTCATTAAAAAAAAGCGTCAGTCCTATGTAATGTTCATTCATTTAGTTGCAGGCGTAGCAACGCTCGCACCGGGATCAGCTAGTCAACAATAATTTTCACGTCAAAGTGCCGAATTCATTCCATGACCCAACAAACATCAATGCTGAATAACTGTATGTTCAAACAAATTTGGAGAAATTGTTCAGCTTTTTCTTCTAGTCTCCAAATTCCAGTCTTCTTCTAATTTCTCCAAATTTGTTTGAAGAAGCGGTTATTCGACACTGATGTTTGTTGGGGAATACAATCAATCCATAAATTTACAAATTCAAAGTATTTCGACTCTTCCGTTTCGACTGGACAGTTGTCGGAATCAATCAACAATTTCATTAAAATAAAATATAAAATAAAATTAGATACTGATTAACGTTAACTCAAATTTTGACAAGTGACCTAGTTAATCAGAATTGAGTAACTCTTTAGCTACTTTAATTAGGGTAGTTCCAGTTTTAACAAAACTGAGTCATTTTCTACTCAGTTTTGTAAAAATACAAACATACGTGACTGAGTAATGTTTACTCTAACTTTGACAGGGGATTTAATTAATCAAAAATGAGTAAACTTCAATTACTCTAATTAGGGTAATTCCACTTTTAACGAAACTGAGTCGTTTTCTACTCAGTTTAGAGTAATTACAAACGGGCGTGTGAGGCCGAGGCAAACTTTCACGCTAAGACCAGAATACCGAAAATTCGGTAAAAAATACCGACAACCGCACAAAAGTGCACATACTGAAATTATCGGTACATGTGTAAGTAATCCATGTTGATTACTTAAATTTCGGTACTGTTGGTGACAAGCGAAAAACGTTAATAATTAACGTGATTGTATTGTATTCACATCGTCGTGTCTTAGCAGCGCAATATTTGTTGATTTTTTGCCGCTGGAGCTATCGTTCCTTATTTTTTCCGTTTTCTAATCCCGCGAAATAATATTGACTATTCGAGGAAAGTGCAGTTCGCAGTAGTTAATATCCGCTCGAAGCAAATTTCGTGTTGTGATGATCGATAATTCATTTATTGTTTGTTTGGCTATTCATCGCGCCGATACGTGATATATCATGGTGTGCCTACGTTGTCAGAAAAAAAGTGTGCGACTCTGACCGAATTGTATGTCAGGGTTATTGTGGTGCTACCTTTCATGCAGTTTGTGTGAATGCCTCTCCGAGAGCTGCTCGCCATAACCGGCACCAATGTTTTCTGGATGTGTAATGGCTGTGCCAATCTTTTTACTAATGCGCATTTTCGCACTATGATGACCGGCTTCGACAACAAAACTGATGATCTGCCGAAAGCGATGCAAACTATGCAAATAGAAATAGAGAAGCTGCACTCTGCGTTAAATGTATTATCGGACAAGGTAGACGCTAAGCATAACACTCCGACTCCTTTTGCTACCCCGAACGGTTGGCCCAACCTTGGAGCCAATGGGAACCGGCTTGATTCGATGAAAAATACACTAAAGCGCCACAGAGGTATGGATGGAATTTTGGTTGGAACTCCCAGCGTTACGAGTAACATGGGAACGAAAAAAGTCAACGCGATTAAAACTGTTAGTTTGCTGGTCGCCCCACTGACGATCTAATCTGGATTCATTTATCTGCTTTCCACCCAACAACCACAGACAACCAAATTGCCACACTTGTATCTGAGTGCCTCGATTTGAGTAACATGCAACATAAAGTGGTTAAATTGGTGCCAAAGGGAAGAGATTTAGATTCGCTCCAGCTTGTGTCCTTCAAAGTAGGAATTAAGGTCGAGCTGAAGGATAATGCCCTCTCCAGTGAGTCATGGCCAGAAAACCTTCGTTATCGTGAATTCGAGGATTACCGAGCAAAAAACGCACCGAGAGTGGTTACTCTATCGTCGATGGAAACTTCGGACAATATTCTGTCTTCAGCAATGGAAACAACATATTCGTCAATGAGGAAATCTTCGGATTCGCCTCTCACTAATGGCGTTTTCAATCAAATTCACACCCAGCCACCAGAATAATTCGAATGGCGACACGACGTAGTGAGCATGCTATCATCTATTCCAACACCGGGACGCACCGATGCTTGTATTATGGAAGCCCTCGATCCCCCCACCGTAGTCGAGACATTCCCGCCAGCGACCTGCAGCCATCCCGGCCCTACGTGTGGGTGTGGGGAAAGGGTCGTCCAGATCGCAATCTCAGGCAAGTACGAATCTGTTAATCACCCGACAAGACCTGATTCGCCCTCTGTTTCCAGCATATGTCTATTGTTTCCTGGCGCTTCTCAACAATCATCGCTTGTAAGCCAAATGCCGAGACGCACCGAAGATTGCATTATGGAAGCCCTCGATCCCCCCGCCGTAGTCGAACCATTCTCGCCAGCGACCTGCAGCCGTCTCGTTCTTGCGTGTGGGTGTGGGAAAAGGGTCTTCCAGAACGCAAATTCAGGCGAGTACAATTCCGTTAACCCCCAGACAGGACCTAATCCGTCCTCCGATTCCAGGCTACTTTTGGTTCCGAACACCGTACGTCAGCGTTTATCATCCAGCAGTACAGCGACTGGTGAAGCAAGGCGCCTGAATACACGAAAGTTACGCATCTACTACCAGAACGTCCGTGGCCTGCGCAAGAAGATCGATTCGTTCTTTCTTGCTACTGTTGGTTCGGAGTATGACGTAATAGTGCTAACGGAGACGTGGCTTGATGATAGCATTTTGTCAACGCAGTTGTTTGGAAGCTCATTCACGGTATTCAGGACAGACCGAAGCAGATTGAATAGTCGGAAATCCCGTGGTGGAGGAGTTTTGATTGCCGTCTCCCGTAAGCATTGTTGCTGCATTGATGCAGCGCCTGTTAGCGATGCCCTTGAGCAGCTTTGGGTAAGAGTTAAATTCGAAAGATCATCTGCTAGTATCGGGGTGTTGTATTTGCCACCTGATCGTCAAGACGATGTAAACCTCATTCAGCAACATGTTGTTTCCATTGGTTCCGTGCTATCGTTCTTAAAACCTAATGATATAGCTCTCCAGTTCGGGACTATAACCTTCCGGAGTTGCAATGAGTTATATCGGAGAACGGCTCCTCTCTTGACATCGACACAAGCAGATCGCGGTTGACTTCATCTGGTTGTGCACTGTATGATGCATTCTGTTTCCATGGTTTGGTACAAGTGAATGGCGTAGAGAATGTAAACTCCCGCATCCTTGATTTAATCCTTACCAACGAGGCAGCCCTGCCAAATTGCTGCGTATAGGAGGCAGCCGATTCTCTCGTTGCAATAGACCCGGCACATCCAGCCATTGACCGTGTCCGAAATCGTTCCATTATGCTTTGAGGTAGTTGAGGAAATCCCTAAGTTTGATTTTCGACGGGTTGACTACAATGTGTTAAATGAAGCATTATCATCGATTGATTGGTAGTTTTTAGACTCACAACGGGATTTGGACGACGTTGTCGATAAGTTCAACGCAGAGATACGGCAAGTTGTTGAAGCACATGTCCCTCTTCAACGAACCCCAATTTAGCCGGCTTGGGGTAATAGGCATCTGCAGAAACTGAAGCGTCACAGACGTGCTGCTCTCCGAAAATATAATCAACACCGCTCGAACACGTCGAGGCGTCGATTCGTGCTAGCTAGCAACGAATATAAGCGATGTTATCGCTTCCTGTATGGGCGCTGTATAGATCGTACCCAAACAAGTTTGCGTAGGAATCCTCGGAAGTTCTGGTCTTTTGTCCGCTCAAAACGTAAAGAAGATGGATTGCCAGGCTCTTTGTATTTTGTGGACTATTCTGACAATACAGCCTCTTCCAAATGCGAGCTTTTTGCCCAGCACTTTAAAAGTGCGTTCTCCCCTAGAATCGCCACACCGCAACGCATCGATGCTGCCTTACGTGACACTCCGTTAGATAGCTTTGGCTTTGGAATGTTTGAGATTACTGCTGAACATGTTCGTGATGCTATTCTCAAATTAAAGCTTTCTGCTTGTCCCGGACCTGACGGAATCCCGCCGACCTTGGTGAAAAACTGTTCGGACGGACTGGTGGAGCCTTAAGTCAAGCTGTTTAATCTTTTTTTGCAATATGGAACGTTCCCTGCTAGATGGAAAACCTCGAGTCTCACGCCAATTCACAAAAAAAGGGGACAAATGCACCATTGCCAATTACCGAGGAATAACGTCGTTAAGTGCCTGCTCTAAAATATTTGAGATAGTTGTGAAAAACCCACTCTTCGCATCCTGTAAGACTTACATATCTTGTGACCAGCATGGATTCTACCCGAAAAGATCTGTCGCAACTAATTTAACTCAGTTTGCTTCCCTGTGTATTCGCTCGATGGACGTTGGCCTGCAAGTGGATGCTGTGTATACTGACTTTAAAGCCGCCTTTGATCGTGTGAACCATGATATTCTTCTTCATAAGCTAGAGAAAATGGGAGTATCTACAGCCATTGCGAGATGGTTCAAATCATATCTTACTAACAGATCTGTGTGCGTTAGGATTGGGACGTCGCAGTCCGAACCTTTCACTGCATGCTCTGGTGTGCCACAAGGAAGCAACCTTGGTCCGATATTGTTCTCACTCTTCATTAACGACGTTGCGACTATTCTGCCACCTGGTACGCGGCTCTTCTTTGCGAACGACGTGAAAATATTCATCATAATACCATGTCTCGAGGATTGCCAGAAGTTGCAGCATTTGCTGGATTTATTTGACGATTGGAGCAACCGAAAACTTTTAACTTTGTGCGTTGCTAAATGTAATACCATTACGTTTTGTAGAAAACTTCAGCCAATCAACTTTCGCTACAGTTTGTCTGGTCAAACCCTTGAACGCGTCTGCAAAGTCAAAGATTTGGGCGTAATACTGGATAGCGGACTTACGTTTCGGATGCATTACGAGGATGTAATTTCTAGGGCGAACAAGCACCTGGGGTTCATCTTCAAAATCGCCGATGGATTTCGAGACCCGATGTGCATGAAATCTCTGTACTGCGCACTAGTACGTTCGATCCTGAAATCCGCTGTTGTTGTCTGGTGCCCGTATAGCAGTATTTGGATCGACCGCATCGAGGCAGTTCAAAAAAGATTCGTTCGTCGGGCCTTGGGGCGTCTTCCCTGGCGTGACGCGGTAAATTTGCCACCATATGAGCACCGTTGCATGTTGCTGGGAATCGAAACCTTGGATAAAAGGCGTTTTTATGCTCAAATATATTTTGTGACCAAGGTGCTGAATAATGAAATTGATTCTCCTGCCATTCTCTCTGATCTCATCCTGTATGCACCAGTAAGGCATCTCAGAAGACGTAACTTTCTTCATCTTGAGTCGAGAAATAGTTGTTATGGACAACACGATCCGGTAAGGTTTATGTCGTCACGATTTTACGAGGTTGCTGAACAATTCGACTTCAAAGAGCCTGCCAGCGCATTTCTGCATTGCCAAAGGAACGGGTTACGTAGAGTTTAAGTTTTAAGTTTAAGTTTTAAGGTAATTTTATTCACTAAGACCCCAATTGGTCAGATGGATTTTTACAAATTTACAAATATACAAATATGAATCAAGTGCAATTCATTTCAATTTTTGAGATTCGTCGTATGATATACAAACAAATTGAATAATTAACTCACCTTCCAGTTTTTTTTCTTGTATCCGCCTCGATTAAAAATTTCAATTCCTCCATATTTCCAGTGATTTACAATTGAATAATAAAAAAATATATTTCATTGCAATAAGGTAAATATTTCAATTCTGGAGGAATTTGCGAAGCCGTTTCTTCGTCTGTAAACAAACTTTCCAATGGTCAATTTTTCACGAATTACAGCTCAGTTCCTCTACAGAATTTTGCTGTTAGTGTCCTGAATTGGACATTAGCCCGCAACTATTGGCTAGCAATCGACTATGGGAATGTTTATTTACAAGCACCGAACCGCCTTTACAAATTTCTCCGGAATTTTCATGATCCGCTTATGGTATATATTTCTACTCACCCTTAGGGTTGGCTGCCACAAATCTCAGTCTCTACAGCTGGTTTCTTTCTTTATTTTAAAACAAAATTCGAAACTATTTAGCCTGAAGGCGAGGAGGCGGTACAATAAGTCCTAAACTTCGCAATGGCGGTAGTGTTTATTCTCAGATGCAGCGCAGTGATAAAATTTTAAATCAAATTTAGGTAAAAAAAAATACGTAAACATTTGAAAATCCACTTTACTTAAAAAAATAAGTAATTTTTTTTGTAATCAGTCGTTAAATTTTACCGAAATTTTAGGTTTAACTACAAAACCTAATTTTTGGTAAAATTAAAACCTAATTTTCGGTAATCTTATCTTAGCGTGTTCGACGTTCGCAACATGAGTCAATCGTCTCATTAATCCAGGCCATTGACAAGCCTATATCAATAGCCGTGATTGACAGTAGACAGGAGTGCTGTTGTTTTTCTCACCAGTCGCTTTTTGATGAGTTTGCCTGGAAATGTCACAGCGATGTCACGCAACACGATAAAAGCTCACATGCAACCACCATGCAGCTCATCAATCCACCGTAAGGTGGATCACGGTGAGCTGTTGAGTTGTGAAGTGGAGCAAAAGGAAGAAGGCAAATGTGTATTTTGACAGTTCTAATAAGACCAAAAACAAGCTGATGGAAAAAAAAGTGATGTGCTTGAAACAGTGCGCTTTTGCAGTTGTTAGTAATTTTTATTTATTATATTACGTTAGGTTTTTATTTATTATATTACTCAAAATGGTTGATGTTAGCAATTTTTGTAGGAAATCTAAGAGCAAGTTAAGAGAGACGGAGAGTGTATGCGGCCAGATAGATTTTCTTCGACGAATGTACCATTTGGTGGTGGTTAGCAAAATACCGGTTAAGTGGAGTGAAGTGAATTATGTTGCTCTCAGTAAAAATTATGTTTTATGCTATGCGTTGTTGTTATCGTTGTAATTCTTGCTGTGATTTAATCATTATCTTAAAACTTTCAAGGTTAGTTGTTTTTATTGATTCATTATTCAATCGGTTGTGAGAATCATAACTATCATATTTTACAGGTGCATATTAGTGTTTATACCAACGAAGAGTTACAAGATGTGTACTAGAAATGGAGGAATGAACACAAAATCACTACGATGAAACCTGTCATGGTTATTGTGAATTGTGAAAATACAGACCATAAGAAAGATTAGAATACGGACAGCATGACGGCGAAGTGATTCGACTACGAACCAGTGCCAACCGCTGAACTAAAGTATATTAAAGTATAAAGTAACAAGATTTACAATTTGCAGGAGCATGAGCATGATTGACCGCCCAAGCATGCGATTCCGTTATGCCCAGATCAGCTGTATTTACACAAAGAACCAACAGATGATGTTTGGGACTAACATACATTTTCAATGTTTAAAAACTGGTGACCCATTATAAAGCAATACCGGCGCCGGCCAGTAGGGAATGGGAAGGAATGTGTTGACATGATACTCGCTTTGGAGGAAGCCGAGAAATCCTCTGCACTTCCACGAGAAATCACTAGGATGTTGGATAGTTGGGGAAGGTTAGCAATCACTTTTTGCATTACTACTACGTAGCGACCGGACTGAAAAATATCACCAATCGACTCCGAACGACCGTAACTTTATACTTTCAATCCTTTAACCCAATTTTCGCTTCATTTCACTGTCACCGAGAACCGTGATTCTAGACTTCAGTTTTTTCATTTCCTCATCTTGCTAATAATCATCAATTCATTCGCGACAAAGTGGAAAAATACTTAAACTTCATAATTTATGTCTTTGTGTCACAATATTCAACATTCAACATTTGCTTGGATTTACAATTTGCCGAGAAACTAATAAACTTGTGATTTTATATTATATATAAAATAAAATTCAATATATACAGAATAAATAAACAAAATCGAACAAATTAATTAAACAAATTTAATCAATATTATTATTATGAGTTATTTTACATAAATGATCATGTATCAACAAATTATTTATTATAGTTAACCGTATATATTTTATACATGTAGCAAGGGCTTAAGATTTTTATAAGTATTAACCCAACTTAATTAAGAGGTTATGTATAGTGGGACACATTTCATTTATTCCAAGATTTTTCCTTCGTTCTACCTTCGACTACCGAATTTGTCTCTGTGTACCGAGATATTTACTCCAAGTTGATTTCAAATTTAGTTAATTTTGATTTTGTCTTTAGTTCCCACTATCATGTGTGAGTGTGTACGAAAACAATAAATTTATTTCAGTACACGCACACCCTCAAATATATGTGCAACAAAAACTGTGTATCAAACTCATGAATCATGTGTCACGCGGGCACGGTATGACACAAAAACTGACAGCGCAACTCATCAAATTCAGTCACCAAAGGCAATTGGTGAATATAACAACACAGCTAGGATGTCCTGGGCCCAAATTGATTTGGGCCAGAGGACTGAAGCAGGCGTTAGTTCTTGAAGCCTGCTACTTTTGGTGTGGCGCTAGTGACGATTTGAACATTTTAAGCTCGGTTCACAGTGGATTATAATTCCTTATAATATTTCTTCTATCAACCTACTAGTATCAGTAATGTAGATAAAACATTATTATACCTGGCTTATGAACAATGAAAAAATACTATCGTTGTGATAATCACTGCACTAATTACAACACGGAAGACTTTATTCTCGAATCAAATTAACGAAAATTAGGCCAACTTCCTCCGCGTATATTGTGTTTGCTGCCTACAGCCTTCAAGAAACCGAGCTGTCAAATTAGCACCACACGCAGCACCAAATTTTCGGCTTCACGATTGTTGTTCGTGGATGACAGTAGCTTCAGTCCTGTGATTTGGGCCCGTTCTCAGCTGTCAAATAGAAGTCAAATCATTTGATTTGGTTGTTTGTTTTGATGTGAAACACCACAGAAAGCGATCTTTCTGCTTTTTAAGGGGCAAAACGATAACGAGCAACAACAGTTAAACTTAAAACAGACACAACTCACAATGTTGACATTATTTTGACAGCTGAGCTTGCTGAGATGTTGTCTACACAGAAAAAAATGTTGTAGTATAAACTACCATTTTAACCGACTATGCCTATCTTTAAAACTACTATGAAACTTCAGTCAAATTTACTACGTTTATGGTAAAACCTTCAACATTTGTGGTATATTTGACAGACCTCATATTGACATCAACTGCACCATGGTTGATCTAATCGCAGGCATGGTAAAATCAAACGCATTTATAGTCAGCTGAAAATTGTTGGTGGTTGCGCTTAATTTAACCCTCGAAATGGTAGTTTTTACTGCGGCTTTTTTTTTGCGTGTACGTAAAAAAGTGGTCCTTGCCATAGGCCTGCATTAATCGGTAGGTTATTTACTCGATTCATGGAACCTGTTAGCGTTCAAACCAGAACCAGTTTTAAAATAACCCAGATTCATAGTATAAATTAAATCAATTGAGAACGCATCCAGTAGAATCCAAATATGATTTAAAAACAGTAATAATTTATTCTTGTTTTAACCGATTATTATTATAGTCACTAGATTCATAGTCTGGCGGATACAACGACGGGAGCCAATTTTAACTGTCACTTGGCGAAGCCAATCGAGCATATCTCGAGTAATTCATGTTCATGGCCCAAAAGCCATTTGTAAACAATGACTTTAAATATCGATTTCTCTTGAATCTTAAATCACTCTAGGGAAATGAAAGCAGCATTTGGTAGAAGAATGTTAGTTCTACCATATGGAGTAGTAGGATATAGTGAGATTCTCGTGATTCGTGTGAAATCAACGTTTAAAGTCATTGTTTAGAAATGGCTTTTAGGCCCTTAAGGCTTTGTGCACAAATTACGTAACGCATGAAGGGGAGGGAGGGGGGTTGAGCAACCGTTACTTATTGTGACACATGAGGGAGGGGGGGGGGTGTTTAAAATCGTTACGTAACAAAATTACCAATTTGAAATAAAAAATCAAAAGTGAATAACCAATCTCCCATGTGCACATAAAAACAGAGTGCACACAATAGATCGCTAGAATAACTATCACAAGCCATCAGTGGTACATGAGCGCTTTCCATACGTCATTTTTTGCCTGTTGAGGTGGCGGACAAATCCGTGCCTAAAACTTACCCAACAATGGGATGTTAGGCAAAGAATGACGTCCCTGGTTCGAGTACCACTGGACATATGCCCTTTCGCTCAATTTTCAAACGACTGTTTGATTTCCTACCTGCCGTACACTGACGGAACTTTCAATATTTTCTCTTCATATCTATCATTCTAGCAAAAACATTAATGTGCACTCTTGGTGCATCATGGTGATAAGCGAACATCTCCTTCTACATCAATTTCCATTATTAAAATTTCCTGTGTGCCAAACAAAGTAGCAAGTAGCAAGTAGAAAAGGGTTAATTTATACTAGTTAAGAACTATGTTTAAAAATTGTGGAAAACCCCACGTTTAAAACGTCAAATGAAAGCTTTCAATCCATATTTTGAAGGAAAATTATCGAAACTGAGCAAAATTTTTGTTTTTGTATTATTATTCACGTTTGCCATAACTGAAACACTGCACCAATTATCGCAATAATTTTAAATTTTGGTTCTTTTTGTTGGCCACGGATAACCTATAATTTTATTTTTTGAACCAACAACAATTTTTTTTGGTTCTTAAAGCGCTGCAAAGGTGGACTTTATTGAAAGCAAAAACCATTTATTGTTGAATCAAAAAATAAGATTTTTGGAAACAATGCACCTTTGCATTGATGCGACCAAAGTGGATGAATTGAAAAATAAAGTATTGTTTTTTTATATTAGAACCATTGAAATAATAAAAAATTAAGATAATTTTTTTGTTGATTGTTTATGCTACAAAATTATTTTGTTGAATCAATAATGATTTCTGTTAAAATACTAATTGACTAACAATATTGGATTCGATAAGAAATTTGTTGTTTCAAATATATGATTGCATTAAACTAAAACAAAGAGCGGTTTGATTCAATACATAAGAAGTGTTGATTCTAATCATTCTAATAATCACCCAGTTCATGCACTAATATTATGCATTGCATAAAATACTGTTGCAATCTCTTTACTTTACTTTACTTTAAATGAATAAAACTTTGTACTTTTTTGTGTTCACAAAGTTCTCTTCTTTGAATAATTTAAAGACATTTAAGTAAAGTTGTTGAACTAATATTTTTAACAGTTTTAAGAACATCCGGTAACCTGAATAAATGCAATACAATGAGTGCAATGATTTTCGTGATCTTCATAATAGCTTAAAGTTACTTAAATGAAATTAAGAGACTAATGTTTGTAATCTTTTCTAATTTCAAGTTACTCAAATGAGAATTAAACATAAAAACAACAACACTAACAGTTTTTGTGATGATTTTATCACAATTGAGAAATGGTGGGGAGGGGTCCGTGAGCGTTACGTAATTAAAAGGGGGGAGTCTGGTCACGTGTTACTTATTGTTACATAGGGGAGGGAGGGGGTCCAAAATCCCGTTTTTTTGCGTTATTTTTGCGTAATTTGTGCACAAAGCCTAACATGAATTACTCGAGATATGCTCGATTGGCTCCGCCAAGTGACAGTTCAAATTGGCTCCCGTCGTTGTATCCGCCAGACTATGAATCTAGTGACTATAATTATTATTATCATTAATATGTTTAAAATAAACAACATGATTTAAACACGCGTGGATTTAAACATAGAATAGGTTTGAAATAAAGCAAGTTTATGTTTGCGGTCAGAATAAACTAAGATTATGTTTGGATTTACCTGAAATATGTTTGTTCTGACGGTATTTTTTTCTGCGTGATGCCTGCGATCAATGAACTGAACGATTACCCACCCACACATTATTTTTCATCACGGAACCGATGAAGGCCGGCCCATTAACTCCACAGGACTGAAGCGGCTGTCATCCACGAACAAAAACCATGAAGCCGAAAACTTGGTGCTGCGTGTGGTGTTTATTTGACAGCTCGGTTTTCTTGAAGGCAATATGCAGCAAACACAATATCCGAGGCGGAAGTTGGCGTGTTTTGTCGTTTATTTGATTTAAGAAAAGAATCTTCCGCCTCGTAGGGGAAGATCCATTAATTATGTCACGCAATAAGGGGGGAGGGGGGGTGTTTGGAAAAAAGTGACGATGCATAAAAAAAAAATTGAAGGTCCATACAAAAAACATGACAAGGGGAGGAGGGGGGGTTATGAAAAGTCATTTTTTGCGTGACGTAATTAATGGACGTTTCCTAGTTAGTAAAGTGGTTATCACAAGGATTAAATTTTTTCATTATTTATTAGCTAGGTACTATAATATTTCATCAAAATTACAGATACTAGTAGTTTGGTAGAAGAAATATTGTAAAGAAATATAATCCATTGTGAACCGAGCTTGAAATGTTCAAACCGTCACTAGCGCCACACCAAAAGTAGCAGGCTTCAAGAACTATCGCTCTCTGCACTTCTCTGATTAACTGCTGATTACTGTTTTTGTTTTGTTTTGGTTGTTAATTAAAATGAAATTCTATGTGTTTTTTGTTCAAAATGACCTCAATGATTTATATAGCATCTCTTGCGGAGGTGAAATAAAAAAAATCATTTTCTGAAATTTTTGTTTTATTGTTCATGAGTAAATTCAACTCAAAACTAAATAAATTTCAAAGCAGGGAAAACACATTTAGTGAATTATGGTTAATTTTGAACAACATTTCCCGAGTAAAGCATTCTCATAGATTCAAATTGAATATATTGTGACCATACAAGATAGTATGTACAATTAATAGTATTGTTCACAACGATGAGATGACAATAGAAGTTATTGTTACCACAATAGTATCTAATGCAAATTGAGACATCGACAATAGAAAAGGGGGGTTGTTATATGTATCCTAACTGTAGAAAACAAAATTATTTTCCGAACAAATTTGAGTCAATTAATAATAATTGTATTGTTTCTCAATGTTTGAAAATCCTACACTAGTGCAAAAAACCTGTTAAAGTTTATTAAATATCCTTATAAAAATTGGCCACAAGGAAACGGTTTGAATTTCATTACATTACCTTATGAAATGCTATGGTTTTTGTCAGAGCTACTCCTAATGACTTACTTATTGCAACCATATAAGTTTCATTGTACAACCTTATGAAATTTATTTATTAGTTCTATGGTACGCATATGCATTAGTATGGTATTTAATATGTTAATTTATATATTTTGTAAAACTTTTCATTGAATTTTACTGAAATTACCATTCATGAAATTAATACAATGCAACTCAGTAAGCGACTAGCACATTAATTTTATTCTTCATGCAAAATAATGCAGGTGGGAATCGAACAGGGTTATTAATCTTGACCAATCTATCATTCTTCGGAACCAAACCACCATTAGCCGGCCTCTTTGAAAATGGTCCTTCTTGGTATTGCAGTCACGCCTCCCTCGATGATTTCCCCTTGCAGGTAGGGTTTGACGATTTGGAGTTATCTAAAATAGAAAGAAAGCATATTACCATTTGCTTTTTGTCTGGGAGTTAATTTAACTGTACCGAAACGAACATCATACATTTCGGCTTCAATACCGAAACGTCCCCCTTCATCACATTGGATCTGGAATCGATCAGCATTAGTGCGGTAATTCAAATAAGACACTTGAAGCCTAAAATATGAAGACGTGGTCCAGGGGCAGGAATCCTATGATGGCCATGTTGTCCGTCATTGTTGAACTACTGAAATGGGAAAAATAAATGCAAAACAACACGCGTCAAGATGCACGTTTAAGTTTTCACGTGCATCCAGTGCAAACACAATTCATATCAACCACTGGAAACTATGAACCATCCAAGGAGCGCGATTATGATCAATTTATATATTGTATACAATACCTTTTTTGTGGTTTCCAGTGATTAATTTACGTCGTCGAATTGTTTTTTTTTTCAACATCTCATGTATCTCATAGATCAACTCGAAAATATCTGAATACTCACTCAGGTTTTACCAAGATTACCAAAACAATAACTTGTGGCTAAATTTTGCAATTTCATACACATAGGGTAACGGGATGTAATGTTAGCCTAGCTTCTTGCTTCGGCCTATGTTCCAAATATGTCATTATTTCAGCAATAATCAACAAAATTCTGTTGTTACTAAGATCACCGATTTAAAACAAAGCAATTGAGACATTATTAATCAATTTATAGTTGTTCACTTCCGCGTAATTTTCGATTTTCTCAACATTTTAGACACCATGACTTTACTGGTTAAGCTGAACAGATTATCTACACGATCTTCCAATTGTCTAAAATTGGCGAAATTCAACCAATAAACCGAATAATGCAGCCAAGATTCACAGAAAATAGTCACACGTTATAAACTAACAGGTCGAAGAGGTAAACTAACAATGAATTATCAAGAAAACGGTGGACCCAATATTAGGGACTCATTTTTTTCTATGTTCCCAAATCTGTCCTGCTGTATGGAAATCGTAGTAAAATGTTGTTATTGGTAACATTTACAATACAAATGTCTGAGTTTCGGTTGAATGTTTTTCAAATGGCTTATCTTAACATAAACTAAAGGAACAAAATCTGTGTACAGTAAATTATAATGTTTTGATTGCCGAATGGTCGCTAAATCATATGTTAAAATCACTTGAGTGTTTCTCAGCAGTTTAAGTATAGTTTGATTCGTAAAATTGTTTGTTGGGTATGCGAGTACAGCTGGGAACGCCTTGAATCAGAAAATCAGAAAAAAAAGTCGTACAAAGACAACATTTAACAACAAACCTATCGAATGGGAAGAACTTGCATCCATGATTAGACCCAATTTAGTACCCATAGACCGACAGTACATCCATATCCCTTAAAAGCTTCTGATTTTATAAAACGAGTTGTGTAACTTTTCGTGATACATATTACCAGATGGCTTATTAAACATATCTTGGCAAGTGTATAGCTGGTTAAATTTTGCTTCCAGCTCAAATACCTTAAGAGTTATAATAAAAAATGTAATCGATTGTTGCATATTAGGCTGAGTCAAGGGACACATACCCTACCTTATGACTATTATGCAAAAACAACCATCATGAACATCATAAGGCAGTTATATGATAATGATAAGAATGACTTGAGAAAATCGCTACTATTAACTAAGAGAACCAGAGTGGCACACATAGATGTTATATTATAAAATACAAATACAGTGACCCCATAAAGTTTCATAAGGTAAATTATATGAATTTCGATAGGCCTTTTACGCCAGTGCAGCATTTTTTTTTTATGTTGGGGCGTAGAATCACTGCGTCCACTGAGTTGAACTTTTGTGATAAACCCCTGTTTACTATACTAATTCGCATCTTAAAGCTAGATCACCATTTGTCAAGTGACCAGCCTAAGACGCGTCTCCCAGTCAGGCAAAATTGAGTTTATAAAACCCACCACCTTACCAGGATTTGCAGTCCAAATTTCTTTAGGTTGCATATAGCCACTGTACAGAAATTTAAGTCACAGCATCACAACTGCAAAGCAGATGTTCCGAGGTTTCACGTTCTATGTTACAGAAACGACAGATATCATTCTGAACCTGGCCAATGTTTTTCAAATGATATCTACTCGGGCAATATCCGGTTACTATGCCAGTATAGGTACAAAGTACTCTCTTATTGAGCTCCAGATGCTTTTTACTAATTGTAACATTTGGAATTATAAACCTTTTTGCTTGAGAACACTTTGTGGTGACCAACCAATTGGTCATCACCCTTTGCTCTTCCCAAGATTTTAATTCCATTTTTATGGCACAATATGATATACCGCAGAATGGTTCTGGGCCAATAAACTGTGCATTTGAACCTTGTTTAGCAAGCTCGTCTGCCCTTTCATTGCCTTCAATGCCACAGTGTCCCGGAACCCAGAATAAATTTACCGAGTTCTCTTGGCACACCTTTCGCAATGAAAGAATGCATTCCCAGACAAGTTTGGATGTACATTTATAATTACTTAACGCTTTGAGTGCCGCTTAGCTGTCTGTAAAAATACAAATATTTGCATATCAATATTCAGACAAACGTTAACACATTTTATTATAGCAAAGATCTCCGCTTGGAAAACCGTTGGATAGTTTCCCATCGCCACTGACCAGAGCTTAAAAATATCATATTCAATTCTCAAATTGCACCCTGACTGAGTTAAAATATTAGTCATCGCGCGCTGTTCTTAGCGAACATGAAGTAAACACAAATTTGCCTTCATGAATCTCTTGTGCAAGATGAGTCAACTTGTTTTGTGTTGCTTTACTTTGATCATTCATTCGTTCCGGAAAGCAGTGAATGTACGTAAGTGCAAACAACTCATTCAATTTCAACGTACTACCGTGAAGACGAAAAAACAGTCATTCATTTGGAGAATCAATGAAGTGAAAAAAACCAAAACTTCTCGAATCGATCCTACAAATGCCTTTTCTCGAGCAAATGCCCCACAAACTCTGTAGCGATTTCGGCCATTTAGCCTTTTGGCTTCCTTTGCCTTCAGCCATGTTCGGGAATACTTGAAATCCTGTGGCAGAAAAAAATCATTCACGAACGCGAAAATTAATGACTGGTTACCAGAACATTCAGTCAAGCAACCAAAATCTCTTGAAGGCTTGAATAGCCGTGCCCTTTGCTGTGGTGTGAATGAGTTGTGTGGAACACAAGGACAACGGAATGACTGAGCATAGCAAAATAGTAAACACGAATATATTGCGTGACTGATAGAACGAAATGAAGGGAGCGAAAATTGTACCTACTGAATATTTTTTTTACTCATCGTTCACGACGGCTGTCATTTTTTTCGAGCTCTGCCACTGACATTTCTACCCCAGGGCCGAAGATTCATGCTCCCGTTTTTGTTCCAATTTTTTAGCCATCTGTGAAGAATGTTATGGAGCCATGACGAACAGTGGGACCTCCGACTTCCCAATCTATACGTGACGTTTCACATATGTTTTAAGGGATGTCATGGTTTTCCACAGGTCCATTCATGTACATCACTGGCCCATTTTGAAAGCTTTGTGAAATGCTCAGGGGACCGACTAAATCACCAGACATGAACGTTTTCAACCGTTTAAGTCTAAGCATACTCTTTTCCGCTTCTAGTTGCACGTATTCATGCAAAGGCAGCAGATTTAGAATTGCATTCAACGCATTTGCTGCGCATCGCTCCCGTTATAGCAATGGATACTAGCCGTTGAAGTTTTGTAAGCTTTTTCTGTGCAGTAGCCTCTTTTGTTTTTGGCCACCACACAAAAGAAGCATACGATACTTTAGGACGTATTATGGATGTATAAATCCACATTATCATTTTTGGTCTTAGACCCCATTTTTTGCCAAAGTCCAGAAAGCAGTGGTTGCCTTACCGATCACACACTCAGGGTGAGCATTCCAGTTCAGTTTGGCATCCAGTATCACTCCTAAGTATTTAACCTGTTCACTAAGATGGATCTTTAATCCTCCTAGCTGGAACGCTTTTAGACTAAACTTCCTTTTCCTAGTGAAAGGTACAATTACTACTTTTGCTAGATTAATGCTAAGGCCCTCCTTGATACACCAAGACTGGGTAAATTTTAGGGCCCATTGCATTCTTTCTGAAATGATGTTGTCAAATTTTCCCCTCACTATAATGACTATATCGTCTGCAAAACCTACAACCTCGAAACCTTTTTCCTCTAAGCTTCTTAGAAGCTCGTCTACAACTAAGGACCACATAAGTGGTGAGCGGACTCCTCCTTGGGGACAACCTTTCGTTGCCCGTATTGTAATAGACGAACTTCCCAGCTCTGAAGTGATTTCTCTTTTTGCGAGCATGGTATGAACCCAGTTAATTATGTTCATGTCAAAGTTCTTTTTCTTCATGGCACGAGCCATAGATGAATAGGAAGCGTTGTCGAAAGCTCCTTTAATATCTAAGAAAGAACAAAGTGCTATTTGTTTTACCGATAGAGCTTTTTCTACCTTTGAAACCACACTACGCAGTGCCGTAACTGTTGACTTACCAGACTGGTAAGCAAACTGGAACTCAGATAGTGGATGCTTGTTCATGTAATGTGAATTGATATAATCATTCAACATTTTTTCCATAGTCTTTAATAAGACTGATGAAAGACTAATGGGTCTGTATGATTTAGGATGCGCCTTGTCTCGCTTTCCTACTTTAGGTATGAAGATAACTTTTACTTGTGTCCATGAAGTTGGAATATGGTTGAGTCTTAAACTTGCCTTAAAAATTTCAATTAATGGCGAGATCAACACTGCTTCGCCATTTTGAAGTAATGCTGGAAATATCCCGTCCATTCCTGCAGATTTGTAAGGCTGAAAAGATCTCAACGCATTTTCTACCCTGGCTTTCTTAAAAATTTGGTCAGCCAAGTCGTTTGCAGCAAATTTCGCTCTAACAGACATTTGAGATGTCCTTGTAGAACTTTTTTTCACCTTCAAGTGTTCCATCTCTGATTGGATCTACACACAAAACTGATCCAGGAAAATGTGTTTCAATAATCAGCTTTAACGTTGCACTAGGAGTTTTTGTAAAAACTCCATCCTCATTTTTCAGATTCCCAAGTTCAATCGTATGATCCTTTGCAAGAGCCCTCTGCAGTCTTGCGACTTCTGGACTATTTCTTATGTTTTCACACGTTAGAATCCAGGATCTTCGTTTAGATTTTCTTATTTCAATTTCAGTGTAGCATATGGAGAGAATTTTAAATCTATTGTAATGTCAATATGCATTTTTCATTTATCTGATTCTCGAACAATAAGATTCATGGTCGGAAAAAGATGTGAATGTTATTTTATATTATTGTATTGTAATTGTATGGTTATTTTTATCCGGGTTGATAAGTTTTTTTAGAGTAATGATCAATGAATGAAAAACAATGGGCCTCGTTACTGGTGTTCATACCAAACAAAACGGGGATTGCCAAAATTGAGTTGTGGCAATGAAACTCAATTTATAGTACTTTCAGTTTTAACGTTTTAAAGATAAAGTTACTCACATGTGAACGAAACCGGATGGCAAACAAACATCCATGTTTGTTATGAGAAATTGAAAAGTTCGTTCTAGTTGTATAAATTTTATCTAATTGTCGAGCTTAAATCGTTGTGGTTCTTCCTGAAACAGTGCCAGGCTTAAAGTAAAATTGAACAATATGTTCTAACGGTAATCATAATCATAAAAATTTCATTTTTATTTTTCATTTTGCAGCATTTGGTGCGGCAATAAGAGCGCAAGTCAGTCCAAAGCCGATGGTGAAGGAGGGGTTATGGCGAACTAGTCTATTCAGACCACTTGAACTCCATGGGAAGGAACAAGGATAGGTTAGGGTAGGTGGTTAAGGTAGGGCGTTTTGAACCGGCTAAAAATACTACAAAAAGAAAATCATAATTCGAGCACTTGACACTGAAGAAGTCTGGAACTTGTTCGCGTTTACTAGTGATTATTTGAAAAAAAGTGTTTCAATGTTTTATTTTCCATTTTAAAAAGTAATTAAATGAAGGGTTAATTTGAAATAATTTTTGTTTCCTAATCGTTCTACTAACACGCTAAAAAAGTTTTGTTTTTATATTTCGTTTAAAAAAAGTGAAACTGATCATAAAATCGTTAATTTACAATTCTGCATTACAACGATATACAGAAATCCCGAAAAGATAGAGAGAGCCATTCCCTGTAGTTCGTATCAATGTGACCAGGCTATTTTAGATGCCACTGTACATTTCATGTTGTTTTTACGCTGCAAGCTGCTATATCAAAGTAACATCTCTCTATGATTTGCTTTAATTTGAAAGTCGGCTGTCGTATACCGCACATATTTGAATTATAATTTATATTAGAATTAGAATTGCAATTTAGGTATGTTCGGTGTTTAGGTAATGACAATCAATGAATAAACAAGAATGAAAGAATTGCCACGCCAATGATAACTGCACCTTCTTCTAACACACCTCTTTCATTCCGAACAAACACACCTATGACCAGTGCTATAAGTCATAGTCTGCTTGTTATTTCGACTCAATGCTCTAAATGTGCCAATAATTCGTTCCAGACGCTGATTTACACAATAGTGCAGCTTTTACATAAATCTGATTCACAATGTATTGTTCTAACTATTAAACCTAAGATGTGAGAGCATAATATCTGAATATTCAAATGGTATTCATCAATGAATATCATTTGAATATAACAGTGAATATAACACCAGTTACGGCAATGCACTGTTACACAAAGTTGTAGAATTTGTTAAGAGCTTCATTTTAATAACACCCCATATTCATGAATTCATCTGTTAAATAAAGTTATCGGCAAATTCACCCAATTGCATGAAATGACATTTTACAGCACTGCCTATGACAAACCCCAGTGATACGATACTCTGAGTTCCTAAACGCGCCCTGCGCATCCCACAAAACCACAATACTTATGGCCACGGTCTAGAAGTCCACTGCATAGGAAATTCTATGACACAGTTCAAACTTCCACCTCAAATTGAATATTAAATGTTTTCAAAATTGAATAAATCTATCTATGATTAAATTTTTAATGATTTACAGCCCAACCCGCCGATATCACACTCAACTTTAGTGCCTGTATACATGCTTGCTACGACGCGGCTATTAAATAGAGAGAGTAGCGAGTGTGATTTTATCACTACTTTATGTGGCTGGACCTTTGGCTCTCCCATGAATGGTTCATTAGAGTAGAAGGTCATACAATGACATGACCTAGCGACATCTATCATAAATCAGCTATCTCCAATGAATCGTCAACATGAGATTAGGCCCTCCCACCAGCGTCCAGGTACAAAATCCAGCCATGGAGAGGGTAATCATAATCGTAAAAATTAAACTCTTATATTTTTGCGTGCCCATGATGTCATAGAAATAATAAAATTGGTCTTCTCTAACTTTATTTATAAAGTTAAGCTTTTTCGTAATATTAATCAGAAAAAAATGCCTGAAAAAGTGTGATACTCGAAGTTGGAAAACAATCATCATCGCGTTTTCGAACTCCCAAATATCAGCGCTGATTGACTCAAAAGTATTCAGTAATAACGTATTCCTCCAATCAATTTTCATACTTAAGTACCGTACGAGAGTTGTTTTATACCTACATGCAAAAATGTAATAAAAAAAAAGGCGTTTGGCGGACTTTTAAATCAAAACTGCTTAAATTTCATGCATTTCTGAAGTCATTTCATAACCATTTTTTTTGCATTTTCTTTTTTGTACCACTACATAAACATTGCAGCCTTGTCTTGTACTTGTACTAAAACCTTGTACTTTATACAGGGAAAGACATCACTCTGCTTTGAATCAACAAAATATTTTTTTGGTATTCGATGCAAGATTTCCATTTGATTCAATTTATAAAAAAGTTCCAAATCAATTCAAAATTTCATTCAAATCAAACCAATAAAATTATTTAAATTAATCACTACTGTGTGATATTAATTTAAATAATATTTGATTTACAACAGGTCACATTTAAGTTCGGTAGTTTTCAGCCATTCATACCAGTTCGATTGGTGAGCGTTAACGAAACATCGCAGATATTCATTGAGACATCTGTGATTTCGTTCCAGCGCGCAAATTGACTGTGGGTGATATGCGGTGCTAAATGTTTGTTTAATTTCTAATATCTTGCAAATCTGTTCTAAAACATGGTTATTGTATTCACTCCCTTGATCTGTTCGTAATTCTAAAAACTGCCCGTATTTCAGAATAAAGTTTTCAACAAGTGCTTTCGCAATTGTATTGGCTTCTTTAGATGGTATAGCTATGAGAACTACGTATTTGCTTAAATTACACTGTATGGTACGAATATAACGATTCCCATCATTTGTTCTTGGGAGCGGTCCAACAGTGTCGGCTGATAACACCTCACATGATTTAGTAGGAGTCGTTGTTACGACTTCTGCTTCTTTTGTGTGCCTAATTGTTTTATTGATTCTGCACTTTTCGCAATTCTTGACGAAGGTAGCGATGTCGTTTTTCATATGTTTCCATTTGTAATATTCTCTTATTTTAAGATATAAACGATATGACCACCTACCGAAGTAGTGTGATGCTACTGTATGATTTAATTTATATCTTCCTGTTTTGTTAAAATTATAGGAGGTTTGAATATAATTATTTGATATTTGGAAATGGCAGTGTTTGCGATTTCCTTGAAAGTTTGTAGAGAAATGTATTTAAATAATTCGTCCTCCACCGGTATTGCAATTGTATCTCTT
Organism: Aedes japonicus; assembly: GCA_034211315.2. Lineage (NCBI taxonomy): Eukaryota > Metazoa > Arthropoda > Insecta > Diptera > Culicidae > Aedes > Aedes japonicus. The sequence continues at coordinate 53,421 of JASCZW010005290.1, read as the reverse complement.
TTATACTTGAGAATTTATTCGATTTCTAGAAGCGCAAACTCTATTGCTTGGCTTCCATTAGCGCGCATTATTGTTATGTTCACTGTTCCTAGGACTTTCTTATAGTTATGATTAAAAAATGTCATTCTCAACTGATTGTGGTGCACTTCACAACCTAATTTGAGAAGTTTTGTTGTCTCTGATAAGTTTTCAGTTTGCCATGCTGTAAGGTGACAGTATTACTGCTTGGTTTCGCTGATTTTATGGATTGATTTGTGCTCGTCTTTTTTCTAGTCATTGCCCTTGTGTTAACCATAAGAACACTTAGAGCTTTCAATTGTTCTGAAGTAGTAGGCATTGTTCCAGCATCGACGCTCCCCTCGTACGAGCATCAACTATTTTCAGTGATGCTCACTTTTGGTGATGCTCACTTCTGGTAGATTTTTATTATATTTTTATTGGTAGAGACACCGCAGCAAGCATATCCGCCATCTTATTTTTAGTTCAGTTAGAATCAATTTTCATAGAAGAATAAACGTGTTTGTTTTGCTTTAGAAACTAAGTTCCTCTTATTTTATTCCCGGAAAAGGTGGCAGTACAAGTCGGAATTGAGAACGAATTCTATAGTCGTACCGGAACATTTGGTCCTTCGAGCCGGATAATCTCGGACCTACAGCAGCTGTTAAGCCGACGGAACGTCCTGTTGGCCCAGATGCGCGGAGAGCTTTCAGTCGCAGACGCTATCAAGGAGCGGAGTCCCTCCTTACGTGAGGTTAGGGACCGACCGAACCAGCTAAAGGAGCTTGCTGTCAGCTTTCGGGAGACACAAACCCACATCGAGGACAAGCAGGGTAATCCCGAAGCCATCGCGTCTGTCCACAACGTACGCGAAGAGTTTTTCGATATGTTTTACTGAGTGAAGGATATTTTCGAAGGATACCTTGACGTCGACGATGTTGGATCGTCTGCCAGCCAGAAAAGCTTGACCGGAACTAGCGATTGGAAGGAAACGCTGCACCTGCTGATCGAGACACTACGGAAACTAATGCTGGATCAGGCAATGACCACAAAAACCGTGCAAAACCTGTCGCAACTGTCGAGTGCACCTCCCGGCGTAAATCAGGTGTCGAATTGTTCACCCCAATTGAACGTTCGACTACTCGCTATCACCATCCAACCGTTCGCTGGAGACCAAAAACAGTGGATGTCATTCATAGATATTTACGTTTCAACGATCCACAATCGACATGACATCTCGGATGCATTAAAATGCAATACTTGTTTTCGTACCTCGATGGAGACGCTAAGAGATTGGTAAGCAAATTCACTATTTCTGGTGCAAATTATCACAACGCTTGGAGCACCCTAACCGACCACTTCGACAAGAAGCGCTACTCAGTGTTTTCGTTGGGTCATGAGTTCATGGCACAATACCTAGTAACACAAGCTACATCGCAGTCGCTGGGAAGACTGGTTACAACGTCCGACGAACTCATCCAGCAGTTGGATGCACTGGGAGAGGAGTACACCAGCAGAGATCCATGGCTGATTCATGTTATGCTGGAAAAGTTGGACAAGGAGACGAGAACAAGCTGGTCGCAGGAAGTCGTCAAAACTGAGGAACCCACTTTCGACGATATGCTGCAGTTCCTAAAGAAGCGTTGCGAGGTGCTGGAAACATGTTCGGCATTTTCGAAGAAACCAGTGAGTGATACAAAGAAGGAAACGTCTAAACAGGTGCCAACGAAGCTGAAGACGCTGCATACAACTGTGGAGAAAAGGTGCGCGAAGTGCTCCAGTGAGCATAATACGTATCAGTGTGAAGAATTTAAGAACATGAGTGTGAAAGACAGGCGTGAACTTGTTCAGAAGGCCAGACTGTGTTTTAATTGCCTAAGGCCGTCACATTCAGTGAAATCGTGTTCTTCCAAATCGATGTGCCATGAGTGTAAACAGCGGCACCACACGCTGCTTTGTCCTGTAGTGAAGAAGCCTGAAAAAGTAGAAGAAGAAGTAAAAGTAATGAATGTTACGGCGCCGGAAGTCCTTGCCAAGGAAGATGATGCCGTCGTTGCTTTGACAGCTGAAGTGCCACAGGGCAAGAAGAAATCTCTTTCGTTGCTTCCTACAGCGGTAGTTATAGTGCAGCATGCTGACGGTTGTTTTGTTTTGACCAGTTTCCTGATCTATTCTGGTTCGCAAGCGTCATTAGTTAGCGATGCCTGTGTCCGAACGCTGAAGCTACCACGACGGAACGGGAAAATAGTTGTCAACGGACTTGGTCAACAGGAAATGGGAACAACGCGTGGGTTGGTTACACTGCGCTTGGCATCGCGGTTCAACGACGTCGTAATCTTGACCACCGAGGCTTTCGTTCTTGGAAAACTGACCTCAGCAATCCCATCCCAGCGTTTCAACCCTGACAACATGAAGTATTTCGACACTCTGGACGATCTGGCGGACCCAAAGTTCAATCAACCAGGTGCAATTGACATTATCCTAGGAGCAGATGTTTTTCTTGCACTCCTCGAAGGAGGACAAGTCAAAGACGAAAGTGGCCAACCAGTGGCCCAACAGACGAACTTCGGATGGATCGTAGCAGGACGATACGACGCGTCGGAAGTCATCCAGAACAACCATGCCGTCCTCAACCTGCACGTAGAGATGGATTGCAGCGGTTTTGGGAACAGGAGGAAATTTTCAAGGCGCCACCGCTTACTCCTTCGGAGCAGCAGGTTACTGATTACTTCAGTTCGACACTGCAACGAGACGAAACAGGACGCTTCATCGTTAGATTGCCATTTGATGATTCGGTGATTCTCTCGCTGTTGCCACGAAGCGAATGAAGTCCAGTGAGAGACGATTCCAACTAGATCCAGAGTTCAAGCAACAGTACGTTTCATTCATGGGAGAATATTTGGAACTAGGTCACATGGAAGAAGTCCCAGCTAATCAGATCGAAAAGAAGAGCAGCGAGTGCTATTATATACCGCACCATGCGGTAATTAAGACAGACAGTTTGACAACAAAATTACGCGTTGTATTTGACGCCTCCTGCGCTTCATCATCAGGTGTCTCTTTGAACGACAGGCTGTTAGCGGGACCGAATAACAACGCTGACCTTTTTGATGTTTCGCTTCGGTTCCGTTCCCATCGAGTAGTCTTTGTTGCGGATGTAAACAAAATGTACCGCCAGGCATTGGTACACCCGGCGGATCGTGACTACCAGCGCATCGTTTTCCGTGAAAACCCATAGCAGCATATGAAGCATTACCGGCTTTGTACTGTTACATACGGTATGAAGACAGCCCCGTTCTTGGCAATCGAGTGCATGAGAGAAGCAGCCAAACAATTTGAAGCAGTGTATCCCCAAGCGGCAGAAGCAATCAGGCTCGACTTTTACGTCGACGGTTTCTTGTCGGGTGCTGACGACGAGGAAGCAGCAAGTCGCCTGAAGGACCAGGTAGTCGAAATTCTTTCCTCGGAAGGTTTCGAGCTACGTAAGTGGTCGTCCAACAACAGGAATCTTCCACCCAGCAACGACAAGGACGAAGCTGCATCGGTACCCGTGATAATGCTCAATGTCAGTGGAACAGTGAAGGCCCTTGGAATCAACTGGTACCCGATTGAAGATGAACATGGTTTCAAGGTCAACTTCTCGCCACTTAGTGTCAATACCAAACGACAAATGATTTCGGACTCAGCCAAGCTGTTTGATCCGTTCGGCTGGTTGGCTCCAGTAACAGTGAAGATCAAGATTCTCTACCAGCATCTCTGGCTCACTGATGTCGCCTGGGATGATCCTTTGCCGCCTGTCGTTGAAGGTGAATGGGCCTGTCGTCGAATTCAACTCCACGGATTTTCTGACGCCTCCGAACAGGTGTATGCAGCTGTGGTCTACGCGAGGACGATTGACGAGTAAGGCAACGCGTCGGTGGTCCTGGTTGCTGCTAAATCAAAGGTAGCACCTATCAAGCAAGTCTCGTTACCCCGCCTGGAGCTGAACGGTGCACATCTTTTGACGGACCTAATGCGCCAAATCACCGAAGCCCTGCCGCACGTACAGATCGACCATTGGGCTTGGACTGATTCAAGCAATGTGCTTCAGTGGTTGGCAGCTCATCCTCGTAAGTGGAAAACCTTTGTGGCCAACAGTACCTACCACGTACTTGCTGGCGTCATGTTGCTAGCAAGGACAACCCCGCAGATCTAGGATCACGTGGTCTCTAACCGGTCGAATTGGTTGACAATCATCTGTGATTCGAAGGTGCACCGTGCTTAAAGAAGGACGAATCAACCTGGAATCAAGATTTACCACTGCAAGCAGTCAATGAAGATGTAATGGAAGTCAAGCGTATGAAGTCTCTACACATAGCAGCGGCGACGTCAGCTACCAACTACAAGGTTGAGAAGCAGCTTATCGACAAATATTCCAGTTTTTCATTAATGGTTCGCACGTTGGCTTGTGTGCATCGTACCATTCACAACTTTAAATCATCAGTGCACCGTCTCGATACCGGTGGGCGGTCCATAGATGAGCTGCCTTCGGATGAGCTCCATCGAGCAAGGATTCAACTACTACAAGCCATACAGCGCGACGAGTACGAACAGGAAATGGAGGTACTACTAAAAGGTAAATCATTGCAGTCTAAGCACATCCTATCAGCTCTGCATCCCTTTCTGGACGCCGATGGCACTATGCGTGTGGGTGGCCGTCTGCAGAACTCGGTCCAGCTATACGATGTGAAACACCCCATTATTTTACCACAAAACATCGAGTAACGGAGCTTCTAGTGCGTGATATACACGTGCGCGATCTACATGCTGGGTCAGCCCTTCTGGCAGCAACACTTCGTCAACACTATTGGATAGTTGGTTGCCATACAGTTGTGCGTAAGGTGGTACAAGGCTGTACACGATGCGTACGTCTCAAGGGAAAGACGGCTTGCCAGCTGATGGGCAGTCTACCACCAGCTAGAGTGCTGGCCACAAGAGCGTTTTCACATGTCGGCGTGGACTATGCTGGCCCTGTTAAGCTGAAGGCAACGTGCGTTCGAGGAGTAAAAGTTACCAAGGGGTACCTTGCAGTTTTTGTGTGCCTATCAACCCGTGCAGTACATCTAGAAGTGGCTAGCGATCTTTCATCCGACACTTTTCTTGGTGCTCTGAAGCGGTTCATCTCACGACGTAGCTACCCTGTTGAAATACGGTCGGACAACGGAACCAACTTCGTTGGTGCCGATCGCAAGTTACAGGAATTCATGGAGCAGATACTATCTCACAGCAAGCACGCTAGCCGATACGTTTCTAATCTTGGAGTCAAGTGGGTCTTCAACCCTCCGTCAGCGCCGCACATGGGCGACATCTAGGAAGCTGCCGTGTGAAGTGTCAAGAAACATCTTGTAGCTGAACTTGGTGAATCCATAACTTTTTAAAATTTGTCGACACTCTTGTGCCAAATCGAGTCATGCCTGAACTCTCGACCGTTGTGCCCGTTGTCCAGCGATCCCGACAGTGCTGATGCTTTAACGCCAGGTTACTTTTTGATTGGGCAGTCTATCAATCTGGTTCCTGAGCCCACTACGAAGCATCTGCCTGTCAACCGGCTGGACCAATGACAAGAAGTGCAGCAGCAGACTGAAAGAGTTTGGAGTAGATGGAAGAACGAGTACCTAGCAAGTCTTCAACCGCGCAGCAAGTGGCGTACTGTTCAACCCAACGTCGAAGTTGGTCAACTGGTGTTGGTGAAGAACGATAACGCCCCCCCGACGCAGTGGGAACTGGCTCGAGTAGAGAAGACCCATCCAGACACATTAGGAGTAGTTCGAGTAGTGACTCTGCGCAGAGGTTCAACTGTGTACCAGCGGCCAATACACAAGCTGTGTATGCTGCCGTCCAATTAATGCCACTTCGTTACCTCAAGGCGGGGATGATGTTCCAGCATCGACGCTCCCCTCGTACGAGCACCAACTATTTTCAGTGATGCTCACTTTTGGTGATGCTCACTTCTGGTAGATTTTTATTATTTTTTTTATTGGTAGAGACACCGCGGCAAGCATATCCGCCATCTTATTTTTAGTTCAGTTGGAATCAATTTTCATAGAAAAATAAACGTGTTTGTTTTGCTTTAGAAACTAAGTTCCTCTTATTTTATTCCCGGAAAAGGTGGCAGTCCAAGTCGGAATTGAGAACGAATTCTACAGTCCATTCGTACCGAAACAGGCATAACAATTCGTGAGAGCGCGTCCGCACACACGTTTGCTCTTCCTGCTACAAATTCTATGTCGAAATCAAACTCTTCTAGATCAACTCTCATTCTAGTGAGCTTCGAGGTAGGATTGTTCATATTGAATAAATAAACCAGTGGTCTATGATCTGTTCGGACCAGAAATCTGTTTCCATACAAATAGGCCTTGAAGTAATTAGCAGTCCAATGAATAGCCGTTAATACCTTTTCAATTATGGGTTTGTTGCGTTCTCCCGGGGTGAAACTTTTGCTTGCAAAAGCAATTGGAAGATCTCCTTCTTCATACATTTGGGAAAGCACTGCACCACACGCTACATGCGTCTGTGGTGAGAATTTTTTTTTTTGAAAAATCTGTGTAACGCAATATCTGAGGTGACATTAAATACTGTTTAAGGGGTTTATTACGGTTTTCACCTTCACTATCACTTTCACTTCACTTACACATCACTTCACTTTTTTTATGCTATTACTGGTATCACCATGATCAAAAATGAACTCCGTGATGTGGAAGAGATAGTGAAGTGAAAATCGTAGTGATGGTGCCGTGGCAACCATAATAACACCGAGTTCATTCGAATCGTCACCTCGGATGAACTCTTCCATATTTTTTCACTTGGGTGACACTCGTAATAAGGTTTTTTTGTTTTCACCGTGAAGTGAAAACCGTAATAAGCCCCTAAGTGTCTGAAAACTTGTCTCATGTGCAGAGGTCCATTGAAACACTGTTCCTTTTCCTTGCAAATCTTTCGAGGGTTTTGCAATGTGTGCGAAATTTGGAACAAATTTCCTATAGTAATTGCAGAAAGCTACAAATCTACGTGCTTCGTCTGCATTGGTTGGTGTAGGGAAATTTTCCCCTTCTGGTAGGATTCCTTTATCAGTGATGTTGTGACCTAGGTATGTGACCTCGGTTCTTAAAAATTTACATTTACTTGCATTTAGCTTTAAATTATATGAGCATGAGCATGAGCATGATTGACTGCTTGCGGTTGCTACTCTGTTATTGCCAGATCGACTGTTATTACACAGAGAACCAACAGATGATGTTTGGGACTAACAGTCATCCTCAATGTGTAAAAACTGGCGATCTAGAATTTAAAAAAGCAATACCAGCGCCGGCCGCATCCATGCAGGTCAAATTAGGATAGGGTAGGAGTATGTTGACGTGATACTCGCTTTGATGGAAGCCGAGAACACCTCTGCACTTCCACGAGAACTCACTGGGATGTTGGATATATGGGGTAGGGTTAGCAGCATGGTTCGTTTTGGTAAACGGAACGCTTAATTTAGGTAGGGATATCATTTTGATAACCATAAGATTTTAGATGTTGTTTCTGGTTTATTCTCCAGACATCCGGTTGACCGGAGATGTACAGTATAATTATTTAAAATTTTGATTCCGATGATATGAATGCTATTGGGGTCAGGCACAAGTGTGCGTGGTTCACAGTACTGGAATATAAAAATGTCAAGAAATAAAGCTATTAGTTTAAGAATGGCAAGCATTAAAAGATAAATGAAGAAGAAAAAAAATAAAGTTAAAATCAAGTTTAGTGAATTCGTGTATAGCTCGTGACGTGCAAACGAAACCTAAATTAAACGGAACAGGAAAGACGAGAATATTTTTAACGCGACGTAACTTATATCGGACTACCGAACGTTCACCTGTTGAAAATCCGGCAAAAAAAACCACTGAACATAGCAAAAAGAAATTCTAAGTGTGTGTGTTTGTGTGTGTACAATCTAACACGCACTGACCGGCAATGGTATTATGGAAGAAATCTGCTTACAACAACCCCTCAAGTGATAATTGGAAGCAGCTTTAATCCGAGAGCCGGAAAGTGATAGCTCCACTGCTGATCCAGCAACCCATTTCAGAATGTCTGGAGAGTCACGCCCATTCCGAAGTTACCCTCACATACAATAAGCCCCGCATGTAAACATTACCGATATCATTTGGATAAGGGCACTGCAACACACTTCCAGATTTTGAAATGTTCAATTTCCAAAGCAGGCACGTATTTGGTATTATTTAAAAATAAGGTTATTGTTATATAGTTATAGTTATAGTTATAGAAATAGAGTTATAGAGTTATAGTCAGATACATCTCACCCATGGCCGCTTCCTCAATTACACTCGCTTGTTTATTGGTAAACATGAAAATTCTCGACGTAATTAGCTTCATGCATTCGTAACGAAATAAGCGCAAAAATTGACGTTGACAAACCGCCCGATAGATATGCAACCTACACAACTACGTGGTGAACGCTTCTGAAATGATGTGGCAACCTTTCACGCATGCGCATTGTCTTCGTTTGCTACTTCTGACTGCTTGTTGGCTTAATGGCCGTTTTCTACATGCACTGGTCTTCTTCTTTTTTTTCACTCCATACTGCCAATATCTAATCCCCACTATGAGGGGACTCTATAACGAACTTCAAAACTGCAATTAATTATCGACTCACTCGCGAAAAAGCGGGCAAACACTCAAACTTTATCATTTATGTCAGGATTCCACAATACTATCACTAATAAACAAGACTAAGCTGTTGTAGCTCTTTTTCCTGGTGCGGGGGCGAAGCACAAAAAACCAAAAAATGTGGAAATACTACCGACACTCACACATTTCGGGTGGGAATCGATTGTATTCACTACGTCTTTCCCAAAGCACGCCTATACTTAATGATTTCAGTTAGTTAGAGTTAAATAACGAGTTATTGTTCGATTCCTGTTCGCGAAAACAAAAACACGTCAGTTTAGAAGCACGGCTTGCTGCGATCTCTTGCATTTAGTTTTAAATTATATTGCCTTAAACGTTCGAATACTTTACGAAGATTTTCAAGATGATGATTCATTGAACATCCTGTAACTACTATGTCGTCAATGTAGATGAATGGTTATTGTTATATAGTTATAGTTATAGTTATAGAAATAGAGTTATAGAGTTATAGTCAGATACATCTCACCCATGGCCGCTTCCTCAATTACACTCGCTTGTTTATTGGTAAACATGAAAATTCGCGACGTAATTAGCTTCATGCATTCGTAACGAAATAAGCGCAAAAATTGACGTTGACAAACCGCCCGATAGATATGCAACCTACACAACTACGTGGTGAACGCTTCTGAAATGATGTGGCAGCCTTTCACGCATGCGCATTGTCTTCGTTTGCTACTTCTGACAAGCAAATGGCCGTTTTCTACATGCACTGGTCTTCTTCTTTTTTTTCACTCCATACTGCCAATATCTAATCCCCACTATGAGGGGACTCTATAACGAACTTCAAAACTGCAATTAATTATCGACTCACTCGCGAAAAAGCGGGCAAACACTCAAACTTTATCATTTATGTCAGGATTCCACAATACTATCACTAATAAACAAGACTAAGCTGTTGTAGCTCTTTTTCCTGGTGCGGGGGCGAAGCACAAAAAACCAAAAAAATGTGGAAATACTACCGACACTCACACATTTCGGGTGGGAATCGATTGTATTCACTACGTCTTTCCCAAAGCACGCCTATACTTAATGATTTCAGTTAGTTAGAGTTAAATAACGAGTTATTGTTCGATTCCTGTTCGCGAAAACAAAACACGTCAGTTTAGAAGCACGGCTTGCTGCGATCTCTTGCATTTAGTTTTAAATTATATTGCCTTAAACGTTCGAATACTTTACGAAGATTTTCAAGATGATGATTCATTGAACATCCTGTAACTACTATGTCGTCAATGTAGATGAATGGTTATTGTTATATAGTTATAGTTATAGTTATAGAAATAGAGTTATAGAGTTATAGTCAGATACATCTCACCCATGGCCGCTTCCTCAATTACACTCGCTTGTTTATTGGTAAACATGAAAATTCGCGACGTAATTAGCTTCATGCATTCGTAACGAAATAAGCGCAAAAATTGACGTTGACAAACCGCCCGATAGATATGCAACCTACACAACTACGTGGTGAACGCTTCTGAAATGATGTGGCAGCCTTTCACGCATGCGCATTGTCTTCGTTTGCTACTTCTGACTGCTTGTTGGCTTAATGGCCGTTTTCTACATGCACTGGTCTTCTTCTTTTTTTTCACTCCATACTGCCAATATCTAATCCCCACTATGAGGGGACTCTATAACGAACTTCAAAACTGCAATTAATTATCGACTCACTCGCGAAAAAGCGGGCAAACACTCAAACTTTATCATTTATGTCAGGATTCCACAATACTATCACTAATAAACAAGACTAAGCTGTTGTAGCTCTTTTTCCTGGTGCGGGGGCGAAGCACAAAAAACCAAAAAAATGTGGAAATACTACCGACACTCACACATTTCGGGTGGGAATCGATTGTATTCACTACGTCTTTCCCAAAGCACGCCTATACTTAATGATTTCAGTTAGTTAGAGTTAAATAACGAGTTATTGTTCGATTCCTGTTCGCGAAAACAAAACACGTCAGTTTAGAAGCACGGCTTGCTGCGATCTCTTGCATTTAGTTTTAAATTATATTGCCTTAAACGTTCGAATACTTTACGAAGATTTTCAAGATGATGATTCATTGAACATCCTGTAACTACTATGTCGTCAATGTAGATGAATGCGCATTCTGGAGTAAGTCCAGCCATTGCAATATTCATCATACGTTGAGTTGGCGACACACGATGTAACACCCATTCCTGCATACAACCGGACGAACATCATAACGAACATCATAAACCAATCTCGGGTAGGACGAACATCGTAAGCGATTATCAGACAGGACGAAAGCCATAAACGATTATTGCATTCGAGAGAGAACGAACGCCATAAAACGATCATCGCATTCGAGGCAGGACGAACACCATAAAGTACCACGCCTCGGTGCTCGATCGGTGCCAGAAACCAGACACGACGCAGGATCTCAACTCACGCCGTCTACCCGTGCGGAGGTAAACAAATTAGATGATAAGAAGTGTTAGACTAGTAAGATATATATAGAAGTGTAAGCGAATGCTCCGGCATTCTTTCTCTGTAATTCTTAGTTGTATGAATAAATTACGAAGCTCCTGCTTCTGAAAAGTTCTAACTCTGAAAATTCTTTGAAAGAATTATTAACTGGCGCCCGAATAGGGACCAGGAGTAATGCAAGTAAAAAGTGAAGTTCAAGTGATCTAGAGACAAACTTAGTTGATCCACAACATTAGAGTTGCGTGGACGCTAAGTCGAAAGAAACATCATATCACCAGGAACAAGTGATCTGTTAGAGGATATCACAACTGCTGACTTCACTCCGAATCTTATCCGGATCGCATCACGCAGCCGTACGGACCAGCGCCACCAGTAGACCAGGACGGCTAACCACTCGCCCTGGCTGAAAAGGATCACGCTACCGTACCGAGAAGGAATAATACACGCTGGTCCCAACCCAACGAGTCTCTACCATACCCGGCGGAGTTGGGTAATAGGAAATAATAGGATTCGACACCTGGACACGCGTTCCACAGCCATCGACATCTTCGGCGATAGAGCCACGAAAAGCGACAGGCTTTAATCCCGCAATCTTTTGGAGTCCCCAGGAGACTTGTATTGTAAGTAAACGACCAAATAGAAAAAACAAAAAAGAAACAAAGTGACGTGAAGTGTATTAATTAACTAGAATTGAATTTAAAAAGCTTAGTTTTTTTTTTAGTTTTTTTGTTTTTTTCAATCGTTTTAATTGTTTGAAATCGTGTAGTGTGATTGAACTGTCTGTGTGTTTGATATTGGACTGAGTGAGATTAACCGAAAAGTATCAAAGTTCCAAAATTGATACTTTAATAGCTCAATTTAATAAACTTAAATTAAACTCGCAAATGGAACAACAAATTAAAGAGCTCAGTGGGAGGCTTACTGCTCTCGAAGCTGCTTGCCAAAGACCAGAGCCAATCGATTACTCTGATCCAATTTTATACTCTCTTGATGCAAATGGATCACCAGTTGATCCTGACTCTATCGAAAAGATACCTGATCTCGTCAAGGACTTACCACCATTCAGTGGAGAGCCTAAAAATTTGCATGCTTGGTAAAAGATGCTGGAGATCTGATCGAATGGTATACACCAAGAAACAATGCTTCCGTTGCGCAACGCAATAAATTTCATACTGTGTGCAAAACCATCCGCCGCAAAATCAAGGGAGAAGCAAATGATGCTTTAGTAGCATCAAATGTGAATATGAACTGGAACTTAATTAAACGCACTTTAATCACCTACTATGGTGAAAAAAGAGATTTAGCCACTTTGGACTACAACTGTCTAGTAGCTGTCAAAAAGGGCGTGACTTGGATGATTTCTATAATGAAATCAACAACATACAGTCTCTTATCTCAAATTGCATATCTACAGATCCACAATTTTCCCATCCTGAAGCAGCTAAATCAATTCTAGCGCTTTACAGTAAGAAAGCGATAGACGCGTTTGTGCGAGGATTAGACGGAGAAGTTGGAAAGTTTTTAAAAAATGCTAATGTGGATTCCCTAGCCACTGCTTATTCCTACTGCATAACATTTCAGAATATGGAGTTTAGGAAAAATTTAATCGGGCCTAAAATAGTTGAGCATACATTCGCTCCTAGGAATAGTACTCCAGCATTACCACCAAAACCAATGAATCCTATCCATCCGCGAAGTTTTCGACCAGTCACCCAACCAATTTTCTACCCCAGGCCCATTCAGCATCAGCCAAGACAAATTTATTATCCATCTCATCAGAACTATCCGTCTCAGCATTATAATCCCCAACAACATTATGTTTCACAACAATTTCATCCACCAAGGCATCCCTCACAGCAAATTAGAAACACAATATCAGATAGAAATTTTTCCACATCACAAAGAAGCACCCATTTAAATAATGGAACTCCTAGTAACGGCTTCCAACGACAAACTCCGATGGAAGTTGACCCCTCCATAAGATCTCACCTAGTTAATTACGGTAATAGACCACCTACAGGGCCACCACAAAAGAGACCAAGGAATTTTCATATAGAAACACAGCAACCATATTCTGATTTCAGTAACCAACCAGATTATGAATATGAGCAATATTTTCAATTACCCTATAATGAGTCACAAGAAGACGATGGCAGCTTTGAACGATACTGTAAAACAGTCGAACATCAGGCTTCTTCACAATCGGGAGAACAGGAGCATGAACAAGAATGTGCTGAACTTAATTTTTTAGATTGAATTCTTGCTTGCCATACTTTCTGTTCTATGGTAAGAGAGAGGAGCCCTTGAAAATATTAATTGACACTGGTTCCAACAAAAATTTCATTCACCCGAAGTTTGCCAGGATTTCCCACGACGTGAAAAAACCGTTCTCAGTTTCATCCGTCGGTGGAGACATACAGATAAAAAAATATTCAGTGGCCAAATTGTTTAAACCCTTTTCCGACGTCGATATCAAATTTTTCCATATGGAAAATTTGAAAACGTTTGATGCCATCATCGGTCATGATTCTTTAAAAGAGTTAGATGCAGTAATCGACACCGCAGGTGAGACAATGTTAATACACGGTAGCCGTAAGATTCCCTTATTGCAATACTACTTACAACAGGTAAATAAAATTACAGTAAGAGATGATCATTTACAGGCAAATGAGAAACAGCTACTGAATAACCTTTTAAAGAAATTTCAAGATACATTTCAGCCTGCTGATGAAAAATTACCTTTCACGACAAAGGTTAAAGCTGAATTGAGGACAACTGACAACGATCCTATATAATCCAAGACGTATCCATATCCACAAGCATTGAAGGAAGAAGTCGAGAAGCAGATATCAAAAATGCTCAACGATGGAATTATCCGGCCATCGAAGTCACCCTATAACTCGCCGATATGGGTTGTGCCAAAAAAAAAGGACGCTTCCAACGAGCAGAAATATCGCCTTGTTATCGATTATCGAAAGATAAACAGCAAGACGATAAGCGATAAATACCCAATTCCAGATACTTCAACAGTGCTTTCGAACTTAGGTAAAAACAAATATTTCACCACTCTAGACCTAGCATCAGACCTAGCATCAGCAATCAGACATCGAAAAAACAGCTTTTTCACATTAATTGTTATTTTATATATTCTCCGTGCGAGGAGTAACGATTATGATGTTGAAGGAGATGTTCGCTCATCACCATGAGGCACCAAGAGTGAACAACAATGTTTTTGGCTAGAATTGAAAGATATGAAGAATTGAAAGATCTCTTCATATTGTAGTATTAAAGAGAGATCATCTTAATAAATGTATTAGAACATAGTTTACGTTTTGCCTTCATTAACAAACAAAATGAAAGAAATATTTTATATCCACTATTAAGACCTAAGACATTGACGTGCCTCATTACCCTACTAAATATAGGAAGCGTTTCCAAGACAACAAAAAAACAAATAAACAGAACAGGAAAAATTATGATGACGAACTATTCTCCTTTCAATGTTTCCCCTTCACTGTTTCTGATTGGCCGAATGGTTTCAGCATTCAGCTATAAAAGCAAACCCATTCTCTTGGTGAAGCCATTCATCAGTCGGACGTCGCAAACGACACAAGCTACATTAGCAGCAACAGCAGCAGCAGCAAGGAGCATCAGTAGCAGCAACAAAATAAATCGGCGCTTTTCAGGGCCATAGTTGAATTAAGATTTCTATTTCGACTGCTCTGTCCTACAGTAGGATTCGGATTACCGATCATCATGACCCCCGGCTACGACACATATCTTTCAATTCTAGCCAAAAACATTGTTGTTCACTCTTGGTGCCTCATGGTGATGAGCGAACATCTCCTTCAACAGCTTTTTCAATTAATAACGGCAAATACGAATTTGTTCGATTGCCATTTGGACTGAAAAATGCTCCAAGCATTTTTCAACGTGTGATGGACGATGTTCTTCGTGAGCACATCGGGAAAATATGCTACGTTTACATCGACGATATCATCATTTTCAGTGAAACTTTTGAAGAACATTTAAAAAATTTAGAAGTCATACTGGATACATTGAAAAAGGCCAATTTTAGGATTCAACCTGATAAATCCGAATTTTTAAAGACAGAAGTTGAGTTTCTTGGATTTATCGTTTGCAAAAATGGACTAATGCCAAATCCCAAAAAAGTCGAAGCCATTCAAAAGTACCCCCAACCGTCTAATTTAAAAGAACTTCGTATGTTTTTAGGCCTCTCCGGCTACTATAGACGCTTCATCAAAGATTACGCGAAACTGGCAAAACCACTGACAAACCTGCTTAGAGGGGAGGATGGTCACGGTCATATTTCAAAATTTAAATCAAAGAACTTTAAGATTAACCTAGATGAAGACGGAGCACTTGCTTTTAATACAATCAAAAATATCCTTTCTTCTGAGGAGGTGGCAACACTGTGTGTTTATTTTGATTCGCTGTTTTTATTGACTGTTATTATTTACTGTTTTATCTGTGTAATCGCTCGCGAAAATAACATCAGAATACCGTTTCGAACGTCTTTCGACCTATACTCGCGCGCGAAAATTCGAACATTATCGTCGTGATTTGCTGTTTTGTTCATGTGAGTGCATTGTTGTGGTATTGCAAGTGAAACCGTGGAATCTTTGTCTTCTTACCCACCACCACGCATTATTTTTTCGACCGCTGCGCCATCTGGAAGATTTTTCTGGCAGGAATTGCTTGCAAGCTCACGCATGCAAGGCTCTTTATGATTGCATACCCAAAGGCAATTCATCGTTTTTCACCACGTTACGCTTTTTGATTGCATAACAAAGGCAATTCAACTTTTTTTTTCACCACGAGAACGCTTTGCGATAATTTATTGATCGTACTACTAGCTACAAAATAAATAGCACGTGCAAATCCTGTGAAAGCGAGATTTCTGAAATGAAACTCACCTGCCAAGGATTTTGTAATGCCGAATACCATCCTCGATGCGGCGGGATTTCTACATCTGTTTTGGATGAAATCAGCAAATATCATCAGTTATTTTGGCTCTGCAAATCGTGCTCTACTCTGATGAGAGATATGCGTGTTCGCAACTCAATTCGATCCGCCTACGAATCTGGCCAAGAAGTTGTTCTCAGCAAGCATAACGAAATCGTCGAATACCTTAAGTTGGAAATCATGAACGAGCTGAAAACCGAAATACGGAACAACTTTACTGCGCTAATCAACTCCAACTCATTAACGCCGAGGTCTTCAAAGCGCACCGAAAATGCTAATGTTTCCGTTCGTCGTCGACTTTTCGGCAGACCGGAATCGAAAAAGCCTCCACAAGAACCTCTCATGTGTGGCTCAGCCAAATCAGTATCCCCATCACTCGGCAATTTGGCGGCCGTAAATCAAGCTTCGAGCCAAAAGTCTTGGCTATACCTGTCACGAATTTCCCGCAATGTAACCGTCGAGCAGGTACGAGGCTTAGCAACGAAACGCCTTGGCACCAACGACGTTGAGGTTTTACGATTAGTAGCCAACGAAAAGGACGTCAGCTCTATGTCTTTCATCTCCTTCAAAATTGGACTGTGTGCAGATCTGAAGGAAAAAGCTCTCTCATCATCAACGTGGCCGAAAGGTATCTACTTCCGGGAATTCAAGGATAGCAGAGCAGCCGCAAATTTTTGGAAACCTTCTCAAACTCCGACTCTTGCATCACGGGGGAACCGTACGTCCCAAACTGTTCAGTCGGCGTCGGGAGATGGCACCATGGAGGAGGAATAACTAAACCGCGACGCGCAGTAATCAGTACCATGGAGACCTCTTCTCAGTTCGACACAGTCCCGCCTTTTGCTGTCGTCGTTCATCATAGTCGTCGCGGTCCTGATGTTGTTTCTGACGAAGAGGTTCTCCAAACTGCGAATTCAGGCAAGTACCCGCAATTTGTAGAACGTACTCTTCCTGATGAATCTTCCGATTCCAGCGTTCTTTCTCCTGCCGATGCTTCCACTAGACCGCTGTTATCAACGTCCACCAACCCGCTACACACCTGTTATTTCACCCAAGCTCGTCATCAACATTCATCGACCGTAACTTCAACCGGTTTGGGACGCACGTCACAAAGCAGTATGGAAGCCCTGGATCCTCCTAGCTCAGCTGTGCCCAATGCTAGTCTCAACGATGTTCCAAATGCTAGTTCCAGCCATCAAAGTCGTCCCGGCCCTGGGTCTAGTGATGGGGACAGGGCTCTCCAAGCTGCCATCTATGGCAAGTATCCTTTACCTAATGACGTTGCTCGGGCTGATGCTGCCTCACCTTTCAGATCGCTGCCTGCCGAATCCTCTGCCCCCTCATTGACAGCCCTTCTGTACTACCAGAACGTAGGTGGTATCAACAGTTCGCTCGCCGAGTACCAGCTGGCATGCAGTGACGCGTGCTACGATGTTTACGCCTTCACGGAAACCTGGCTTAATATAAACACATCATCGAAGCAATTGTTCGACGACACGTATAATGTCTACCGGCTAGACCGATCGTCGCTCAATAGCAACAAGAAATCTGGTGGTGGAGTTCTTCTTGCCGTGCGCTCAAAATTCAAATCTCGACTTCTGAAGCCTCCAGAAGACTCAACGGTTGAACATCTTTGGGTGGCGATATCCACTAAAACCGGGACTCTGTTTATTTGCGTGGTCTATATTCCCCCCGATCGTGTTAGCGACAGAAGTCTTATCGAAAAGCACGCTCTTTCTTTGGATTGGATCGTGTCTCAAATGGGACCCAGCGACAATATCGTCATCGTGGGAGATTTTAACCTCAGCACGATTTCATGGAACATCGATACTAACGGCTTCCGCTATCCAGACAATTCCTGTTCGTCATTCAGACCGGCTTCTCTTTCCTTGCTTGACGCTTACTCTACCGCCAGACTTCGGCAAATTAATGGCATTCCTAACGCAAATAACCGTTTGCTGGATCTTTGTTTCATCAGCGAAGAATATGGCCAAAGATGTTCCGTTCTTCAAGCTCCGACACCGCTTGTGAAAAGCTGCAGAAATCATTCCCCTCTGCTTCTGACACTGGAATTAAAACCTAAGTACAGCTTCCATGACGACATCGAAAAAGTTTATTATGACTTCATCCATGCTGATTTTGAGCAAATGAACAATTTTTTCGCCGGCGTGAATTGGAACATGACACTTGCAAACGGGGATACGAATTTTGCTGCTTCGATTATGTGTAGTATTTTGCTGTACGCCGTTGATCAATTCGTGCCTAAGAAACTCAACCGTAAGCCTCCCAAACCTGCTTGGTCTAATTCCGATCTCAAACATTTGAAACGTGTTAAAAGGGCTGCTCTTAGGAAGCACAGCATATATCGCACCGATTCAACGAGGACAATCTATGCACGCGCCAACGACAATTACAAACACCTCAATAACCGCTTATACAACTCGCATCAGTCTCGATTGCAGAGTCGGCTCAAAACAAAACCGAAAAGCTTTTGGCGGTTCGTGAATGAGCAACGGAAGGAAACCGGTTTACCCGCCAATATGACTGACGGCATAAATGAAGCTGACTCTGTCGCGGATATCGCCAACTTGTTCCGTAATCAGTTCAGTAGTGTCTTCTGTGAGGAAACTCTGGATGCCGAGGGCCTCGAAGCTGCTACTAGCAATGTTCCCCGCTTATCTGTATTTGGCTCTGCTTTCACTATCCATAGTGATATGGTAGTTTCAGCCGGGAAGCAGATGAAAAATTCAACTGGATGCGGTCCTGATGGTATTCCTTCAATTGTTCTGAAACGTTGCCTTAACACACTCGCTGCACCCTTGGCTACGGTTTTCAATTTGTCATTAACTTCCGGTGTGTTTCCCGAATGCTGGAAAGAGTCGTTTGTTTTTCCAATACACAAAAAGGGATGCAAACGATCCGTCGCCAACTATCGTGGAATTGCTGCACTAAGTGCTGTATCTAAGCTATTCGAACTGATTGTTCTCCAAAGGCTGGTCCATGACTATTCACACACTATTTCTTCTGACCAACACGGTTTTATGCCCAAGCGCTCAACGGCGACCAACCTTACCGTATTTACATCGTTCATCATCCGTGAAATGGAACGCGGTCATCAAGTAGACGCCATATACACAGATCTCTCTGCGGCCTTTGATAAAATGAACCATCAGATTGAAATTTCCAAATACGACAAAATGGGGGTTCACGATCAATTGTTGAACTGGCTCCGCTCATACCTGACTGGGAGATCTATGTCTGTGAAGATTTCAGATTATGCCTCGTCCAGCATTTCAGTGACATCCGGCGTTCCACAAGGCAGCCACCTTGGTCCATTCCTTTTCCTTTTATACATGAACGACGTGAACTTGGTCCTCAGATGCCTGAAATTATCCTACGCGGACGACCTAAAACTGTACTACGTCATAAAATGTCCAGAAGACGCCCAATTTCTTCAGCAGGAACTACAAGTGTTCGACGACTGGTGCCGGATCAACAGAATGTCCTTAAATGTATCCAAATGCTCGACTATCTCTTTTGGCCGAAAACGTATGATGTATCTCCACGACTACATCCTTCGAGGAACGCGCTTAAAACGTGAAACAACAGTAAAGGATCTGGGAGTAATGCTAGACACCAAACTGTCATTCGAGAACCACATTGCCTATATAGTTTCTAAAGCCTCATCGCAGCTAGGATTCATCTTCCGCTTCGCAAAAAACTTCAAAGATGTTTATTGTCTGAAGACACTGTACTGCTCTTTGGTTCGTCCTTTTTTGGAGTACTGCGCTGTCGTTTGGTCCCCTTTCTACCAAAATGCAGTCCAGAGGATCGAAGCCGTTCAGCGGAAGTTTATACGCTTTGCTTAACGACATCTTCGTTGGCTAGACCCTCGCAGATTGCCAAGCTACGAAAGCCGGTGTAAGCTCATTAAGCTGGAGTTATTGGAAGGGAGGCGTATGGTGGCCAAAGCGTGTTTCGTTGGTGACCTTCTTCAGGGAAACATCGACTGTTCCACTTTGCTTTGTCTCTTGAACATCAACACTCGACGACGAAACCTACGTTTACAATCATTCTTCATTAACCGGCACTCAAGGACCAACTACGGCAAACACGAACCTGTGCTAAGCATGGCTCGTGTCTTCAACAGCTATTATAACGTGTTTAATTTTAATGTATCCCGTGAGGTTAATAAGCGTTGTTTCCGAAGATGTATGTGTTAATTGTTGTATGTAATGTAAGTTTAGCTTATTGTCATTGGGATAAGCATTTTTATCTGTTGACGAATCAATAATAAATAATAAATAAATGTGCTAATTTTTCCAGATTTTTCAAAACCATTTCTGCTTACTACAGATGCCTCTGATAAAGCAATAGGAGCAGTACTTTCTCAAACTACTGAACAAGGAGAAAGACCTATCTCTTTCATTTCCAAATCATTGTCCAAAACTGAAGAGGACTATGCCACCAACGAAAAAGAGCTACTAGCTATAGTTTGGGCATTGAATTCATTAAGAAATTTTATTTATGGCGCAAAGATTAAAATTTACACCGATCACTTGCCCTTAACTTTTGCCGTTTCTCCTAATAACTCTAATAAAAAAAATTAAGCGATGGAAGTCCTTTATCGAAGAACATGATTATGAGATGTTTTACAAACAAGGGAAAGCAAACGTAGTCGCAGATGCTTTGTCCAGAATTCAACTCAATTCCCTAACACCAACAGTACATTCCTCGGATCATGATGACAATTCCTATATACCATCAACAGAGTCTCCAATTAACGTCTTTAAAAACCAATTGATATTCAGAATAGCACCTCATTCAAATTATAGATTGTCTATCCTTTTCGGAAAATACAAACACCACATTTTTTCTGAACCTAAATTCTCAGCAGACTATTTATCTATCAAACTTATAGAATTTTTACTACCTAATACTCTTAATGGTATAATGACAAGCGAACCAATCATGGGTTTAATTCAGGAAATTTATCGGGAAACATTCAATCCTCAAATGATACGAGCAAGATTTTCACAAAAATTAGTTGAAGACATATATGATGAAAATGAACAAATTAAGAAAATTAATGAGATCCATAGTTATGCTCATCGCAACGCCCAAGAAAATGTTGCTCAATTAATAAAGAACTGTTATTTCCCGGGAATGAGAAAACAAGTTAAAGATTTTATTAAAACATGCGAAATTTGTAAAACTGAAAAATATGATAGACACCCACAAAAAAACTTACCAGTTAGGACTCCAATACCACATTATCCAAGTGAAATAGTACATATTGATATTTTTGTTTTTAATCAAACAACAAACTTCTTATCCTCAATTGACAAACTTTCGAAATTTGTAAAAGTAAAGCCAATTAAATCCAGATCAATAGCCCATATACAAAAACCACTAATTGAACTTCTTTATGATTGGGACGTACCTTCAACCATTGTCATCGACAATGAAAAAAGCTTCACTTCAGATGTGATTGAGAAGCAGATAAAAGAACTAGGGATCCATATTTTCAAAACACCTATGCATCATTCAGAGACTAATGGTCAGATTGAGAGGGTTCACTCTACTCTGAGAGAAATCATCCGATGTAGTAGAAATTGTAGCCCAAATCTAAGTATCAATGATATTGTACTGTAGCAGTTCATAAGTACAATAATACTATTCATTCTTTTATCAATGATACTCCAAAAAATATATACACGGGCGTAAATACTGATAATCTGTCAATATCTGATTTTGCAAAAAAGAAAAAAGAAAATCTCCATAGAATCATTAAAAAATTCAAAAAGAAAAACGAGAATATAACCGAACCCATGTATCCTGTGTACAAAGAAAATTCATTTGGTTTTGAAAAAAACAACAGTATCTCTAAACGAGAACCAAAATTTAAAAAGGTTAAGATAAAAGAAAATTACCCCACACATGTTATAGATGAAAAAGGCAGAAAAATACACAAATCAAATTTAAGGAAATAGTCAAAATTATATCCATTTTTTATCTTCTCTATCTTTTATTGCAGTCTATGCTTGATCGTCGGTGTAAGTGCCACGCTTCAAATTCATAATTTAAATGACAACCCGTTAGCCATTATACCATTAGGAAAAGCCCAGATTAAAAAGGGGTACGTGAGGATTGTACTCCCGATCAATCTACAGGAAATTGGAATTCTTTTAGGCAATATTAATGATATCACTGTTAGACATGACATTTTTGCACCTCGGTATAATGTAATAAAAAATAGAAAAGAACGTCTTCATGACTCTTTTACAAAAATTGTATCAATTAAAAATAAACGTTCGAAGCGATGGGACGCAATTGGTACAGCCTGGAAGATGATTGGTGGAAGCCCGGACGCAGAAGATCTACGTATCATGGAGAGATCCCTTAATTCTCTCACTGCACAAAACAACAAAGTGCTAATCAACGACGCCATCCAACAACGCCTTAATACCATTTCTAGTACAATCAATACAATCTTGCTACATGAAAAACAACGAATCCAAACTATCAAAAACTTTCTCTTCATATCTTTCATTCTAGCCAAAAACATTGTTGTTCACTCTTGGTGCCTCATGGTGATGAGCGAACATCTCCTTCTACAACGAATCCAAGATTACACCGCTCTTATTAACCTTTTAATTATTGCCTTCAACATTGAATCATTACAAGAACAGCGAGATATCTTTGAGGAGGCCATCACTAGTGCCAAACACGGATTCCCCAACAGTAAGCTATTCACCACCAACGACCTAATTAGTATACTGGACTGTCTGGATTCCCAAGGTATTCAATTATCATCTTTCGAAGAACTAATGGCTCAGTCAACAGCTCAGGTGATGATGAACTCTACACAGGCATTATACATTCTCAAAGTATCTCAGATCACTAACCAAAATTATGACTATAGCTATATCGAACCAATAATCAAATCTGATAAAAGAGTTGTCACAAGTCATAACTATGTCTTGCATAATGAAACTCAAATTTTTGCAATCGATCAACCATACAAACCCAGGGATCATCTATTTGTATGTGAAGACAAACATCTCAGCCAAACCACGGAATGCATTCACAAACTAATGAATGGCATGGCTTCGAATTGCACGTTCGAAAAAATTTACAACGGATACGGAATTATCAAGCAAATCAGAGAAGGTTCTGTACTAGTAAACAATGCGGTGGCCGAAGTACATTCCAATTGTAGTGATCACGTACAAAAACTAAACGGATCGTTCCTAATTTATTTTGAACGTTGCAACCTACAAATAAATGGAGAAACTTATATAAATGGGGAGGCTACGATTAAACGACAAACATATCTCCCAACAACAGGTATCCAAGTGAACGAGATGGATTTAATAGATGCACTGCCAATAGACCACCTCCAGAACATCACCCTGAAACAGCGCAAGCAATTGGAAAAGGTTAATCTGACTACTAGAAACTGGTTATATGGATTTTTTGGAACAGTCGGAATTTCCTCGGGTATTGCTCTAACCATTGCCGGAAAATTTCTTTTCTATTTCCTCAGAAAACAAAGGTCCAGAGTTAATGTGAATATTACTCGAGAAGGAGCAGGAACTACAGGGAGATCATCGTCTCCAATTGTTGTGTAACCGCTTTGAGGACAAAGCAGCTTAAGAGGGGAGGAGTTGGCGACACACGATGTAACACCCATTCCTGCATACAACCGGACGAACATCATAACGAACATCATAAACCAATCTCGGGTAGGACGAACATCGTAAGCGATTATCAGACAGGACGAAAGCCATAAACGATTATCGCATTCGAGATAGAACGAACGCCATAAAACGATCATCGCATTCGAGGCAGGACGAACACCATAAAGTACCACGCCTCGGTGCTCGATCGGTGCCAGAAACCAGACACGACGCAGGATCTCAACTCACGCCGTCTACCCGTGCGGAGGTAAACAAATTAGATGATAAGAAGTGTTAGACTAGTAAGATATATATAGAAGTGTAAGCGAATGCTCCGGCATTCTTTCTCTGTAATTCTTAGTTGTATGAATAAATTACGAAGCTCCTGCTTCTGAAAAGTTCTAACTCTGAAAATTCTTTGAAAGAATTATTAACTGTTGGAAACTGTTTGGGCTGATGTTCAATCCAAAGGGTAGCCTTTTATAGTTATAGTGACCAGAAGGGGTTGAAAAGGCTGTATATTTTCTTGACTCCCGATCTTAGGGGATTTGGTGAAATCCCGCCATCAAATCAAGTGTACTAAAATATTTTGCCCTACCTAGCTGGTCCAGAATTGAATCTATGCGTGGTAGTGGGAATTTATCTGCCAGCACCTTTTTATTCAGTTGTCTAAAGTCTACGACGAGCCTCCATTTCTTTGAAGCATCGTCTGATTTCTTCGGTACTAACAAAATTGGAGAGTTGCATGAAAACACAGAAGAGCATTTCTCTGCCAAATGAGCAAATGACTAAACTCGACCCTCTCCGATATGGATGAAACTTTGCACATGTCTTCGGAATTGGTGACGATGGATTTTCCGCCGGTTAAGGGAATTACAAATACAATTCAAGACAAATTTTTCAAAAGGGCGTATGTGTTTTGTCATGCGTATTTTTCAAAAAATCATAACTCGAAAACCGTTGGTTGTAATAAAATTGCGTCTGAGAAGAAGTTGTAGTTAATTAATTTGACTTTATAAAAAATATGCACACTGTAAAAAAATTTTTTTTCTAAAAAAAAATCAAAAATTAAACTTTTACTTCTTTTTAAACACTATTTTAAAAAAAAACTTTTTTGAGCGTATTAATAGTACGATTGTGATTGGGAAACTAGGAGAATTTAATATTAACACATCATTTGATCACTTTTTAAAAAATAAAAACATAAAACCTTGAAACACTTTTTCAAATTTTCGCTAGTAAACGCGAGCAAATTCCCACCAAAATAGGCCTATCTGTTAAAAGATAAGCTCATAGTAGAATAAAAAAGAATTTGCTCGCGTTTACTAGCAGAAATTTGAAAAAAGGGTTTCAAGGTTTCATTTTTTATTTTTTTAAAAGTGATCATATGAAGTGTTAATTTTAATTTCTCCTAGTTTCCCAATCATACGATTTTCATAAAAAAAATTCCAAAAGGCTTTGAGTCATAAGAAGAAGAATAGAAGTTGTTCTACGATGGAGCAACTAAAGATAAAAAAGTTCTTAGAAGTAAGAAAAATTCAATTTTTTTCTAATTTGTTGTTTTTTGTTATTGTTATTGTTATTGATCAATCCCCACCCTGGCAGGCAACTACCCGCCGATCTGCACTTAAGCTGAGTGAGGACCTACTTAGCCTAAGCGTTTGTGCATACTAATCCGTATAGCATGCCGCCACTTTCACTAACAGGCCCCGTTGTCCCATTAGCTTCCGTGCATTGGTTAGGGATAGGAGGAGATTGATAGGGAAAATTTAGAGAGAAGGAGTTGTAACTGAAAAGAGACAAGCAAAACGAAAAACAAAACAAAACAAAATCAGGACACTAGATATTGTCTTCAAAACATGGTAGAAATAAACTATTTGATGCCTGAAAAGAAACAGAACTAAGAACAAAGATACAAGCGAAATCCTTGTAGTCCCCCGAATGTTTCAAGAGCTCAGCCATTTATCTGAAAAGATACTAAGAGTTATTGTCTTACCTGTCTAATTAAATATAAACCACTTACAAAGTGTGTTGGTGGTTCCTCACTAGGAAAACAAGGAAATTAATATTAACGCTTGATAGCCAATTTGGATCGATCTATATCAACAGTAAGGAAGATATTGCAGCCAATCACACAATGGGATTTCGTTTCCGTTCCGAGATATGGCGGCCCGGCGATTATGACAAAGGAATACTATAGATCACAACTAATCATAATACCCATCTCACCGAGAAGCAGCTTTATTGGAAATGAGAAGAAAAACTAGTATCCTCTATCCAAAATCCAACCACCCCCACCGCCCATCCCGACAGACAGATAACCTAAATAAAAATAATGCCCTATAACCGATATCAAAGCAGTTGGCCACAAGGCATCGACACCATGGTGATACGGCAAATATGGTTAACTAATAGTATGGATGTTTTAATTATTTACCGTCATATCTCCCCTAGCAGCAGTTTTTTGATCTTTTTCTTTACTGACTCGATCACTCGCGGCGCCGACAAAAAAAAAAGAAACGCCGAAAACTATAGATAACGCGCCAAACCCTATAAGAAAATTGTAAATAAGACAAAATCAACGCAACTGTTCACATTAGATGCTCGTAGCACTCATCTTCCGTAAACTTTGGATATGTACAACTATACACCCAGACTTTCCCACAGAAACCTGCGAAACCCCACCGAACTCTCAACAGCCGAACGCCCGGCATCCCCACCTTAAGCGCCCCGGCGAAACTTTACAGTTATCCGTAAAAATTTAACGGTTTTCGGTCAAATCCCACCAAAATCCGCCAAACCGGACTACCCAAAGCTCAGCTGCCGAGAACCCGGCAAAACATCCACAGACCCCTGCAAAAAGTCCGAGTGTGCCCATTTTACAAACAACCCTACTACTGGAACTCACATCTGCAACAAGCACGTTGCGCGTCCCAAAGAGCAATCTAAACCGTAAATTAAGATTGAAGGATTTTGTGGATTTAGTCCCTGGAAGCGTCTCGTGCCTTCTGGCAACTTTACGCTTCTATTACTAAGCTCATCATTTTTGCCCCACCCGGGGAGACTTGGTCCTATACCCAATGATTTCATTATCTCCAATCCGCTCAACCAATCGCAATTTTTGTGATATAATGGACGGATTAATATAATTTGAGATAAATCAATGCAGACGTCTTCCAAAATTGGCAGATCGACAGGCAATCGGTGGAGACCCAGACATCCAGATGCTTAGAGGCGGACCGGAAGATTTGATGAGCTACCTCCCCCAATTTTTTTCTAATTTGTTGTTTTTGCATAAATAACCATATTTTAATAATATAATACGATTCTTCTAGTGATTTTAAACATAAATGCTCTTGGTGAGCAACATTCTAAATGTTTCCGTTTTCGAGATAATTTGAAATTAATGTCGAAAAAATGGCTTTTTCCATGAAAATATCCCTTTTTCAAATGTTAGTCGTGATTGTCCATCTGCAAAAGTATTCTTTTCAAATTGTTCATAAAATTTTCTACAATATACCTTTTATTACCGAGATATTTACTGTAGGTAACGTGACAAAATTTGCTGCTTTTACTTACAGTATATTATGAAAACTTAACCTGAAACAAAAATAATTAGTATTCATGTTAGTGTACAAGCGTATTTTGTTCAGGTAGAAACATAATGTATTTAATTATTTAAACCGTTTATACCAGTAAGAATACAATTGTTACGCCCATTTATACTTATTAATGCATTCCCTTTGGTGTTGACAGAAAATATAATTTACATGCATACCCCTGCACATACCAATATTTCAAAAAAGTACCTAAAGTGCGTACCTAGTACGTATAAAAAGGATTACAAAGTCATAACATCAGTTTAACAGTGTCTTTCATAAGTAGCGTAAAGTGTATAACGATTTGAAATGGAACTCGAAACAAAGCATTGTTGTAAACCTTTTCGTGAAATCGGGAGACGGTGTTCGCCTAAACTTAGAAATTTAACTGACAAGTTAATTGAAAAACTTTTATCCATGCAGTGTACGGTCCATTTGGACACGTCATTAAGAATTTGTGATTCATGTCGGTTATATTCGTATCGTCGTAATCCTGTCGAAAGAGTGGAGCAACCAGAAAACGGTGGACATGACGAAGCACCAACCACATCACGGAACGATTTGGAGGAAATACCATCGGCAGCTTCAATTACCTCGGCATCTTCTCAGGACAGTGACCTACCGGATTATTCCAGGATACACAACATTGAGTTATTCAATAATGGAATTGCAGGAATAAATGTGTCTCCGATATCCATTAGAGAATTTAAAAACGATAAATACCGTCGGCAAAAATTTGCCGAAATTGCAGCAGGTATTAGAAAATATCTATTCAGCTTACCACCACAAGAAAAAGTCGAAGAGTTAGCTACATTGATAACAAAGGTTGTGGAATATGAGGAAATTATTTCCAAATTGAAAGAAAAATTCATAGAACCAGATTGTTCAAGAATAGATAAAATACGTATATTAACAGTATTACCTAATTCGTGGACGATTCAGCAGATAACGAGCAAATTTGAAACAAAAAAATACCTTGCATTACAAGCAAAAGAATTGGCAGCCGAAAATGGAGTATTGGCTACCCCCAACGACAGATCGGGGAATCGTTTGAATCCGGATATAAAGAATCAAGTGATACAATTTTTTGACGAGGACGACATCAGCAGAGCCATGCCGGGACAAAGAGATTATGTCTCTGTAAACACTAATGGTAAGCGTCAACAAATTCAAAAACGGTTATTACTTTCATCACTTAGAGAAACCTTCACTCGATTTAAAGAAGTCAGTGAACATAAAATTGGATTTAGAACTTTTGCAGCATTACGACCAAAACATTGTAAATTTCTTAATGCTTCAGGTTCTCACAACGTTTGTGTTTACGTTTGTGTTCACGAAAATATTGATTTAATGCTTCACAGTTCAAAAAAATATTCATTCAACACTGATTGTAATCAACATTTTGAGAAGTTATTGTGTAATTCATCATCAAGATAAAAATATTGTTACCTCCGTGAATGCGAAAATTGTCCCACGCTGTCAGAATTCGAGATAAGATTTTTAAAAGAACTTGAGAAACATTACTTGTCTGAGAGATCGTTCGAACAATGGATTACAACTGAGAGATGTAATTTAGAAACGCTATTAAAACCTGTCGATGAATTTGTTGAATATTTTAGCGAGAAATTAGAAAAACTATTAACTCATGATTATATAAAAACAAAGCAATCTAAATTTTTAAAAGATACAAAGTCTTCATTAAAAGAAGGAGAAGTAGTTATTATTTGCGATTTTGCAGAGAATTATTCATTTGTACTCCAGGATGCTGTTCACAGTCATCATTGGAACAATGATCAGGCTACAATTCATCCGTTTGTTATTTATTATATGGAGTCAGGAATGCTTAAAATCTAAGTTTTGTTGTAATATCAGAAGTTCTAAGACATGATACAATTGCGGTACAAGTATTTATTTCTAAATCACTAACGTATTTAAATCAACTAATGAATATAAAAAAGGCCATTTTTATGTCTGATGGGGCTGCTTCCCAATACAAAAATAGAAAAAAATTTACAAGCATCTGCAAGTTTAAAGAGAAATACAACATTGATTCTGAGTGGCATTTTTTCACAACTTCACATGGTAAGGGACCATGTGATGCAATTGGCGGCACATTAAAACGAATGGCAACAAGAGCAAGCTTGGCCAAACAATATAAACATCCAATAACAAGTGCGAAAACTTTGTATGATTGGGCTATTAAGAGAAATCAAGAAAATTTCACAAAAATATCATTTTGTTATGTTTCACAAGAAGAATATGAAGAGGGAGCTGCACCCCATGTAGTTATCAGCAAACAAAAATGATTCCTGGTACACAGAAATATCACTCCTTCATTCCAGTTGCAGATAACAAAATCGCTGCGAAAATATTTTCTACTGACGAAATACTGAGTTTTCATAATATTTATAGGAACGTTAGGAAATAGTGTTTGTAAAAATGTAAATACATTTTTTTTTTAAATAGTAGAAAAAATAAATAAATCATGTATGAACAAAAAAAAACTCAAAATTTTTATTTGGTAATTAAGATTCATACATTAATTGTTATGTTATATATTCTCCGTGCGAAGTTTAAGTGCGAGGTTAAGATTCGTTAATTTCGTTAATTAAGAAGATGTTCAATCTTCTTGGTGTCCAGAGGATAGTTGTTGAAAATATTATGTACAATTTGAAAAAAAAACTTTTGAAGATGGACAATCACGACTTACTTTTGAAAAAGGGATATTTTCATGGAAAAAGCTATTTTTTCGACATTACTTTCAAATTATCTCGAAATCGGGTACATATAGAATGTTGCTCACCAAGAGCATTTATGTTTAAAATCACTAGAAGAATCGTATTATATTATTAAAATATGGTTATTTATGCAAAAACAACAAATTGGAAAAAAACTGAATTTTTCTTACTTCTAAGAACTTTTTTATCTTAAGTTGCTCCATCGTAGAACAACTTCTATTCTTTTTCTTATGACTTAGAGTCTTTTTGGAAAAAAAATTATAAAAATCGTACGTTGGACAGATTTGCTAATTGATTTTAAAGTTAAATTCTTGATTTTTTTTATTTTTTTTTGTTTTTAACAGTGTGCATTTTTTTTTATAAAGTCAAATTAATTAACTACAACTTCTTCTCAGACGCAATTTTATTACAACCAACGGTTTTCGAGTTATGATTTTTTGAAAAATACGCAAGACAAAACACATACGCCCTTTTGAAAAAAATGACATGTGCAAAGTTTCATCCAAATCGGAGAGGGTCGTGCCGAGGTCGTGCAAGATTTTGACTTTTCCCGGCTGATTTCATCTTAAAACGCTCAGAAGGTTCAATAATGTCTTCCTTAAGAAGTTTTTGTTCTTTTGATCTTGAATTTCTTTTTGCTGGGCGTGTATACTCTTATAGTTAGGTATATACACAGGCGCAGTCTCCTTCAACGGGATATGCTGTGAATAAAAATTATTTGTGCATTTTCTCCAGGTAAGCAGAATATATCGGGGAATTCTTTGATTAATTTTTTAATTTGTGGTTTTGCATGGAACGGAACCTCATCCATGTTAATTTCTGAAATAATTTGATTTACTCGCAAATCCTGTTTAGTTTTCTTATTATCGTCTTTAGTTTTGATTTTGGTGTACTCGTCCAAATAATCAATTTTGGTGTGCGCGGCGCGTACATGGATGTGAAGCAGGAAATCCCGTCATCGCTGCATTTTGCCAGCCGGAAGGGAAATATATATTACCAAGGCAACAAGGATAAATGCTTCATCTGCAAGGAAGAAGAACACCTGATGGCTTCCTGTCCCAAGCGGAATCAGCCGAATGTGCGTTGACAGGAAAGGGAACATACCGGTAGACTGAAGGCAACGTATGGTTCTG
Organism: Aedes japonicus; assembly: GCA_034211315.2. Classification (NCBI taxonomy): domain Eukaryota; kingdom Metazoa; phylum Arthropoda; class Insecta; order Diptera; family Culicidae; genus Aedes; species Aedes japonicus. The sequence continues at coordinate 22,113 of JASCZW010005290.1, read as the reverse complement.
CAGTAACTGGAGGTACATCCACCGTAGTATCAGATGTTGAAGGTTAGAAGCAATCGGACACGTTAGAGGTGCTGGGAGAAGAAATTGAGCAAGCTGCTATGATGCCTAAATTAAAAGAAAATATGTTGAAACACTAACGCCATCTCTTACCGGCTGCCCAAGTTATGTTGAATCATGTTGCCAGTGATTTTTTCGCAACTCAACGTTTGGAAACGTTGCTGTCAGAATTCAAAACAAAAGAATCGGTATCTGAAACAAACATTATAAACATTTGTTCGGGTGAACAAATACGTATTCCAGCTTGCAATTTACAATGCATTTTGGAAGATATTTAAAAAATCAGCACTCGTGATTCATAGGCCAATTCATTAATATGTCGACGAAAGTTGTTGGATACAACGGAAAGGCAACTGGGGTTATATCTAGAGAATGTGTTGGTACCCGATTCGTTTTGAGTTTGTGAATGCAGTTGCAGCTCAATCGGGCTCGTCCTTGTAGTATATGATGGAGGTGATGGAGTACGTGTATCCTTGAACAGTACATAGCAATCGAGTCGACTACTTTCTGGTATTTTAATACATGAATCCTCTGATGCTGAAGTCTTCTACCACTAATCATTGACAAACAGTGATGGATCACTGGGAATGCCAATAATCGGTGAATCGACAAACTCTATGGATGCATCCTCCAAGTAGTCACCTGACATTCTGATAGAACAAAATACATATATGTTGATATAAATAGCTTTCAATACTGTTTGGTATAGTTTATGGTATGGTATAGTGATTGTACGAACATTCGAAAGGCATTGCCTTTGGAAATAACTTGCATGTGAATTTCAGATTCAATTAGATTTTAGACTAAGAGTTCCTTTTATGTTACGCTGCATTACCACTTTTCTTTCCTGGATAGTTCCTTGAAAGCATTGAGAGGAAAGTGAGCAAAACGAATACTTATGTTTATTTATTTACATCACCGTCTTCGAATTGACGCACAGACTGAATTATTCAACTTACAAACGATACATTACTACTAATCCTATTTTTAAAAACGTTTTTTGACACATTAAAATCAAATTCATCACAGACAACATTAAACGAGCGAAGACATGAATCCAGCGAGTTATTATATCCGTAGTTTGTTCTATGATATGGAACTGCAAATAACGGAGAATTCCGGAACCTTCGAGCAGGAATGTTGAACGGAATCTGTGTGAGCAGTTCAGAGCAGTCTATAGCTCCCGTAATTACATCGAAGACAAATATCCGCTGCATCGTAACTCGTCTATCTGACAGTGGCTCCAATCCTATGAGCCTGCATCGGTCTAAATAGGGAGGAAGATTGACGGGGTCGTTCCAGGGCAGTTGTCTCAGCGCAAAACGTAAAAACTTTTTCTGCACCCGTTCAATCGTCAGAACATGTACTACGTGGTATGGAGACCAAACCGGGGCAGCGTACTCAAGGATGCTACGAACCAACGCGCAATAGAGTGTTTTCAAGGCGTAGATGTTGGTGCAGTCAGACGCGTGACGACGAATGAATCCCAAAACAGAAAAAGCCTTGGCAGTCATAGTACTGATGTGCTCGTTGAATCTGAGCTTGGAATCGATGGTAACTCCAAGGTCGCGAATGGATGACACACGTTCCAGTGTTGTTGTTTCCATTTTATATTCGTGAAGAATAGGGTTATGACATCGCCCGAAGGAAATGATTTTACATTTTTTGTTGTTTACTCGCATTCCGTTGTTGCCACACCAGGTCAACATTACATCAATATCTTCTTGTAGGGCTGTGCAGTCAGCAAGAGAAGCTATGACACGATAAAATTTTAGGTCGTCAGCGAACGACAGCTTGAACGAACAAAACAGCGAATACAGGTCATTGATGAAAATGTTGAATAATAGTGGCCCCAGAACGCTTTCTTGTGGTACACCTGAAGTGATGTTGAAGGTGTGGGATCTGGCTGAGTTGATCACGACGTATGCAGTACGATCACTTAGGTACGAAAAAATCCACTCCGTCATCGAATCTGGAAAACCTATGTGTCTCAGTTTTTCGACGACTAGAATATGAGGAACAGTGTCGAAGGCTTTCGCGAAATCAACGTACACCGCGTCAACTTGTCGCCTCGCTTCAACTTCATGTGACAGTGAGGTGACGTAACACATAAGATTCGTTGTTGTAGAACGACGTTTCATAAAACCATGCTGGCCATCAAAGATGATTGGAGATGCCATGTTGTATAAAACATTGTGCACCAGTCTTTCAAACACTTTGCTGAGACAGCACAGTATAGATACGCCACGATAGTTCGATACTTGATTACTGTTGCCAGACTTGTGAATAGGCACGATGAAAGCTATTTTCCAAGCTGCCGGAAACGTCCTTTCGTAAAGCGATCGGTTGAACAAACAGGCAGTCGGACTCACTAGTTCCCTGGAACACTTTTTCAGCATTAGGGGTGGAATACCGTCCGTTCCACACCCTTTATTGATGTCAAGGTTGTCAATAGCTTCTTCAACTTCGTTTGGGGAAAACTGGATGACTGGTAGGTTGATATTGTGTGAAGGAATGTGAGCAAAACATTGACGCCTTGGTACAGGTGCAACTCTGCTAAACACGCTCTCGAAGAACGAAGCAAATAGCTTCGCGGCATCCAAGTTTGTTTGAGCTTGGACATCCTTGAAATTAACGTTGCGTGGGATGCGAGAAGAAGCTTGCCGCGTTTTCACGAAATTCCAAAAACTTGACGGGTTCTTTTTTACATTCATCTGGATTCTGGATAAGTAGCTATCGTAGGTAGAAAATAGGACTGTTTTGTACTGCAGCTCAACATTTCGAAGGTGATAATAGTCATTCTCAGACTTCGAAAGGAAAAAACGATGGCGTGCTTTTCTAAGGACATTCCGAAGATGTCGTAATTCAGAGGTCTACCAAGGTTTATTGGAGTGTGACTGTAACGTTCGTCTTTTTCGAGTAACGCAGTTGTTAAGCGCCGCGTAAACCTTTTCGTAGAACCGTCCCAGTCGATAGCATCCAACACCATTTTCAGCTGGTCAAAATCGCACGACTGGAAATCATAATAGAGATTGTCGTCTGGCTCATTCGTTGAAACTAAATAGTCATTGCTCTCATCAAACAGTAAAACAAATGGCACGTGATGAATATCTACGGGTAAAAGTGGTGCAGGAGGTTCAATGATATCTAGTCGCTCTGGAAGACTAACGAATACAAGGTTAAGAAGTCTGCCGTTTGCATTAGTGTATCGATTAGCTTGCTGCAAACCAGTAGTAAACATCGTTCCAATGAGTACCCGTTCATGCTCGGAAGAAACATTCAGGGGAATGAAACCGTTCACGTCCTCATCCAGTTGCCAATGCAAGTTTGGCAAGTTAAAGTCACCCAGAGACATAATAATATCTGCTGATGATGCTAAATTTGTTACATGTTGCACTGCGTTGGCATGAGCAGAATAATGGTCGACACATGAGTTTGGGGGCAAATAAATAGCGATAATGTAAAAAGACCTGGATATCAATCTTACACAGACTGCGATTTGCTCGAGATGGTCGCAATTCAACAGTGGAATAACTTCACAGTCAAGGTGAGATTTAACAGCGATAAGCACTCCTCCACCACGAGAAAGCCGACTAGTCAATGCACTACGATCACAACGGTAAAACGTATAGTCGGACGAAATTTCTGCACTATCGATATCTGCTCCAAGCCAAGTCTCGGTGAAGATTACTAGATCGTAGTCACAGCTGGAGAGAGCAGCAATCGTAACTGAGCAATTTTGGTACGAATGCCTCTCACATTCTGGTAGTAAACAGAAATCAAGTCTTCAGAAGATTTTATTTGCATCCCAGCAGCAGCAGCAGCAGCAACTGGGCTCGCTATGATGGTTGCTTCCGTTGGTAAAAGATCAGTATGCAGTGGTTGACTGGAAACGTGGGGTTTTTCAGGTACAATATTGTTCGTATTGATTGTGTACTTGCCTGCGACGACGGTTTGGAAGACCCCTTCACCGCACTCAAACCCAGGACCGGGATGACTGTTGAACGCTGGCAGGAATGGCACGACTGAGATGAGGGGATTAGGGGCTTCCGTGTGACATCCCGGGTGCTGAACGAAGGATTCCGATGATGACGAAGCTTGATGTAGATGTTGAGTGAATGATGTGATGCAATTGCCGATAACATTCCTTGATCTGTTGGATTGGACATCATCAGAGCGAATAATGTTCTTAATTTGCTTGTACTTGCCTGAGAGCGCAGGTTGGAAACCCCTTTCACCAGACCCAAACACAGGACCGGGATGACTGATGAGCGCAGGCTGGATGGACTGGACTTTGATGGGGGGTCCGGGGCTTCCATAGTGCTGAGTTCTGTGCGTCCCGGGTGTGGAGAGAGGTGATGTTTTACTGCGAGTTCGGAAGACGTACAGCTGATCCGTTTTTTTGGTTTGGCTCGAACAGTCGTACCGAAATCCCTGAAGGCCAGTACCATGGGTCGCCAACCACACTCGATACAGTTTTGCATACGGTTATTTTGAACGACACGAACGAAAGATCTTCGATCTGCTTTCCGCGAGGAACGAGTTTAGTTACTTTAACCAGGGCTGGGTGTGCGTTAGAGATGTCCATAACATGCTTTTTAATTCCATTTTCATTTTGATCTGGCTCAAACGGAGTGACGTAGAAAGACTCAACGTCGTTAGAAGGCTGTGAACCGTTAGCTACTCTCAGTGGTGGACGTTCGGTTTCATAGTTGATATTTGTGATACTGGTAACATTTCCATCGTTACGCGGTGACACCGCCCTAATGCCATTGTTCAGAGTGTTTGAGGGGCGTGTAGGAACAGCTGGTGTCGAGATGTCGATTCGTGGTGTTGCTATTCTTGATTTTTCAGAGCCAGCTGAACGGCTGGAGATGATATGCACACGTTTATTAGATCCAACAACAAATTTGTCAGGAATATGGGCAATAGAACTGTTGATTTCGTTCAAGACTTCGAAAAAAGAATTCTCTTTGCAGGACCTGGATCGGTTGATTGGATCGTCATGTTCTTGAATGTTTGTGGTCCTGCAGCAGCAAACATTTAGGCAGCCTCACAAGAGCAACATTTTCTACCCAGGCAAGCCATCTGCGTTATAAAACATACTCTCATATGTAGTCATAATTTCAAAGGTGAAGAAAAATTCACATTTCATTGTGAACTGATAAAACTGATAAATATTGTATCGTTACTGATAACTGCACCAATAAAATTCACAATTGCGACCCATTTTCCGATTCTATAAACTCTCATGAATATGAGCAGCCGGTATAAGAAGCAAGTGCAGAGAAAAACATGGAAAACTTTTCAGGTTATGTGCTAGGCTTTTGATTGATAAATATTGACATGACAGTTATCGCACAACTGCAGCACCACCTACCAGGAGCATAACAACATACATTTGAAATGTCGGTTTAAAGTTTTACACAAGTAGCAGACCGAAGATAAACGTCTGTTCTCTGTGGTTAAACCATTCAGAAATGTAATATTTGTGCTGAATTCACCAATCGTGTTGGTTACACCTTCTGTTATGCCTGTAAGTCTAAATGTTTTATAAGGGTTAAATACTTATGTGGGATTTGAGTAATAGATATCTCTGCTCCTGTATCTACAATGAACGTACAATGGCAGCTCGACATGTCACTAAAGGTACCCGCCTTCAATATGATTTTAGTTTCTTGAGAATTGATCCCGTTTATGAGTGTATCAATACCAACTTTGGTTGCCATGCTGTTGGCTACCGTTTCTGGAATCGCATTTTGAAGGAACGCAGCTTGTAATTTGGCAGTGAGCGAATCTACCTCTTCGCAAAAAGTTTCTACTGACCCTTTTTGTTTCACTGCTTTCAACTTCGCGGAAATATTGTCTGGTGTTACGTTGCTAGCACACCGTTGTTTGACATTCTGCTTGAGATCATTAACCGGTAAACCTTATCTGGCTTTGCCGGTTAACCGGGTTTTCAAGAATTTAACCGCGGTTGGTATTAGAGTTTGCGAAGTCATCTCTTGTAATAGACTGGTCGCATCTAGAAATGCGTCATACGGCTGCACCAACTCGGTGTCCGTTCTTATATCGAAAGTTTCGTTAGGCATTGTAGTTTTGATTTGTTTTTGCCACGCTAGAGCACGTTTAGCTAGTTGTTGATATTGGTAATATCTCTGAATTATCAAGGATTTCAAACGCGTAAATTCTTTTAGCCTCTGAGCCTTCGTATTGTTCTACAAAATTATTAAATTCTTTCTTACTTAACAAATCTCGACATGAAAGGAGTATTGTTTTATAATCAAGTAGGGTAAGTAACGACTTAAGCACCCCGGGACCCTATTCCAAGCACGGGGTTAACGTTAACCTATAACGCGCATTTTTCGCAGTATGGTGCTCCATCTAGTGAAGCACCATACTGCAAAAAATGAGCGTTGTAGGTTAACGTTTACCCCGTGCTTGGCATAGGGTCTCGGAGTGCTTAAGTCGTTACCTACCCTATGTAGTTATTGAATAAATCACATTTCTTGACAATAAGAGTTTGGATCGCAGCAAGCCGTGCTTCTAAACTGACGTGTTTTGTTTTTGCTGCGTCGTTCTCGCGAACAAAAAATCAAACAATAATTCGTAATTTAACTCTAACTAACAGTGAAATCATTAAATATAGGCGTGCTATGAGAAAGACGTAGTGAATACAATCGATTCCCACCCGAAATGTGTGAGTTTGGTAGTATTTCCACATTTTTTGATTTTTTGTGCTTCGCCCTGCAGCCGGAAGAAGAGTTACATCAGCTTAGTTTTGATTATTAGTGGTGGTATTGTGAAATCCTGACATAAATGCTAAAGTTTAAGTGTTTGTCCGCTTTGTCGCGAGTGAATCGATAATTATTTGCAGTTTTGAAGTTCGTTATAGAGTCGCCTTATAGCGGGGATTTGATATTGGCAGTGTGGAGTGAAAAAAAGAAGAAGACCAGTGCATGTAGAAAACGGCCATTTGCTTGTCAAAAGCAGCAAACGAAGACAATGCGCATGCGTGAAAGGCTGCCACATAATTTCAGAAGCGTTCACCACGTAGTTGTGTAGGTTGCATATCTATCGGGCGGTTTGTCAACGTCAATTTTTGCGCTTATTTCGTCATGAGTGCATGAAGCTAATTACAAATCAACGTAGAGAATTTTCATGTTTACGAATGAACAAGCGAGTGTAATTAAGGAAGCGGCCATGGGTGAGAGGTATCTGACTATAACTCTATAACTCTATTTCTATAACTATAACTATAACAATAACCTTATAATACGTGCCTGGTTTGGAAATTGAACATTTCCAAATCTGGAGGTGTGTTGCAGTGCCCTTATCCAAATGATATCGGTAATGTTTACATGCGGGGCTTATTGTATGTGAAAGTAACTTCGGAATGGGCGTGACTCTCCAGACATTCTGAAATGGGTTGCTGGATCAGTAGTAGAGCTGTCACTTTGTAGATCTCGGATTAAAGCTGCTTCCAATGATCACTTGAGGGGTTGTTGTAAACAGATTTCTTCCATAATACCATTGCCGGCCAATGAGTGTTAGATTGTACACACTCAAACACACACACTTAGAATTTTATATGTTTGTTTATTTATTTGTTTGTTTATTTGTAATCATATCATCCGACAACATGGTCTTAATGAAATCTTAATGTATAATAATAATACTAGTTATTAGCTAAAAACACGCATTGAGCGTAACCGTTCTTTAAATGTGTTAGTTGACAAATTAAAATCGAAAACATCATAACCTGCCTGAAAACGTCTGGAGATGGAGTTGAGAGGATCGTTCGAGCCATACGTCGTATTTCTTGTCCTTGGTTGTAGGAATTGCCTGGATCGAAGAACACGTCGAGGAGCATAAATCTGCAAACGCTCAAGCAATGCTGCACTGTCAATTTCCGCACGAAGTATTTTTGCTCCAAATACAGCTTGATCCACCAAACGGCGATTTTGAAGCGTTTCAATGCCCAGCAAAGCACAGCGATCTGCATATGGGGGTAGATTTAAAGGGTCACGCCAGGGCAGATTTCTAAGAGCAGACCTCACAAACCTCCGCTGAATGGATTCAATCCTAGTGATCCACACCGCTTCGTAAGGGGACCAAACAACTGATGCATACTCCAGAATAGACCGGACGAGCGAGCAATACAGAGCACGTAGGCACAAGGGATCATCAAAGTCATGAGCAGTTTTTAGAATGAAGCCTAGCTGACCATTGGCTTTGTCAATTATTTCCGAATAATGCATTTTGAATGTCATTTTCGCGTCAAGAAGCACTCCAAGGTCCTTAATTTTATCAACACGTTCCAGTTGCTCCCCATGCATCGTGTAGTTGTAGTGAATAGGCATTCTACAGCGATGGAACGATATTATAGAGCATTTGGAGACACTCACTTCAAGGAAGTTGTGGCTACACCAAGAAGTAAAAAGGTCAATAAGCTCTTGAAGTCGTCTGCAATCAGCTTCTCGTCGGATGACAAGAAAAATTTTCAAGTCATCAGCATAAATGAGCAACCCACCGCTTACCAGAACGTTTACGACGTCATTGAAAAACAATACGAATAGTAGAGGACCCAGATTGCTCCCTTGGGGCACGCCGGACAGTGGAGAAAACCAGCTGGATTGCGTTATACCAATTTTAACAGTCAATAGTCTGGTGCCTAAGTATGATCGAAGCCATTTACACATTCTGTTTGAAGCTCCCAGTCGTTGCAGTTTTGCCAAAATGATCACGTGGTTTACGGTGTCAAAGGCAGCTTTTATGCAGTTTTCGGTGGTTTTTTTTTGCCGGACTTTCAACAGGTGAACGTTCGGTAGTCCGATATAAGTTACGTCGCGTTAAAAATATTCACGTCTTTCCTGTTCCGTTTACTTTAGGTTTCGTTTTCACGTCACGAGTTATACACGAATTCACTAAACTTGATTTTAACTGTAAATTGGGGGAAGGATTGGTAGTCTCCTTTTGGTTCCAGCTACCTTTGCTTGCCTTCGACGGATGCGCGTGTTTCGTCTGCAGTGTGGGGACTTCTTCAGTGTCTCGTATTAATAACTCGACTGTCGAGTTCTTGGTGCGAGGCGCTGAGGAGGTCTGCACATTGTGGACGGGGTACGCGTGTCTGTCGAGGATGAGCGGGGGTGGTTGGAGTTGAGTGGGGATTGCTGGTTTTTCTTCTAATTTATAGTTACAAGTATTCCACTAAACAGTTCAAACCCTCTAGGATTGATTTTAACTTTAATTTTTTCTTTCTTCATTTAACGCTTGGCATTCTTAAACTAATAGCTTTATTTCGTGACATTTTTATATTTCAGTACTGTGGACCACGCACACTTGTGCCTGACCCCAATAGCATTCATATTTTCTGTTGGTTTCAATCGGAATCAAAATTTTAAATAATTATACTGTACATCTCCCGTTAACCGGATGTCTGGAGAATAAACCGGAAACAACATCTAAAATCTTATGGTTATCAAAGTGATATCCCTACCTAAATTCAGCGTTCCGTTTACCAAAACGAACCATGCTGCTAACCCTACCCCATATAACCAACATCCCAGTGAGTTCTCGTGGAAGTGCAGAGGTGTTCTCGGCTTCGATCAAAGCGAGTATCACGTCAACATACTCCTACCTTATCCTTATTTGACCTGCATGGATGCGCCCGGCGCTGGTATGGCTTTTTTAAATTTTAGATCGCCAGTTTTTACACATTGATGATGACTGTTAGTCCCAAACATCATCTGTTGGTTCTTTGTGTAATAACAGCCGATCTGGCAATAACAGAGTAGCAACCGTAAGCAGTCAATCATGCTCATGCTCATGCTTTCTTGTCAATAAGAGTTTGGGTTTTTGCTCGATTTATACTAGAATAGGAAGTATTGCTTACCTATCAATCATTTTGCCTGTTTACCTCTCTGTATTGCTGCGCTGTTTCTGCTCATTTCACTCCGCTTATGATGCTCCCAGACTTCGCTTGTATTGTCGACCATGTAGTTTGCTACTGCTGATCGGTGGCTGACGTGATGATTGATTGTAGAGTATCGATGTTTTCCTGTTTATTTTTGTTGATCTTCTTAGGCTTCTGTTCCTGCACAGCATGATGATCACTAGTACAATTGCTAGCACCAACGCAAAAGTTATTAGCACGTTAAAGTTCAGCACGGTTGAGCGTTAATGTTAAGCTCGGAGAGTATACAACAACCACTAGCGGCTTTATTGCTTGGTACATACGTTATTTAAAGTCACTTCGCGCACCGTGACGTTTTTCACATGACTTTTAATATGGCTATGGTATGCTTTTGCAATACCGTAAAATACCATTAGTGTTACTGTTACCACTAGAGCTATTGCAATCAATTGCATTTCATGCACTGCCACAAAGTTCGTAATGTGGTTGTCACCGAACCAATCCATTTTTGAATTTCACTGTTAGTCTTTTCACTAATTTGGTGGATGATCACTTCACTAAACTTCTGCTACTTCTCCGGATCTGAAGATTGTAGGTTTACTGTCGGTCGCCATTAACTGTACTTGGCGTACAGTTTGAGTTGTGATACCAAATGAAAACGGACAGCATGTCCAACACGGTGTATGCTTACTGATGGAATGAATTCCGTTTCGTATATTTCGGTTACTTTTTATAGGGGTGCTTACAAGGTATTTTAAACTACACTGATGAAAAAAAAACGTTTGATGATCATAAATTACTCTTTATGAAGTATCACAATGGCAGTTTGTTTAGACTTAATAAGATTATTATGTTATTCATAAGGACTCTTACGACTTGCTTACTTACTCATAATGATTTTTCTATGGGTTTCTTATCAGTTTCACAAAATTACCTTATGATTTCTATATTCATCCTGTGGATGAAAAAAACTATAAGGCAATTTAATAAATCAACAACAATGACAAACCAAGAAATGTTGTGGAATGGATGTTCCAGATCATCTTTAAAATATAATCTTGCATACGAGGTAAGCCTATTTACGTGATTTTTTATTACATTGCTTCTTCGTAATCATTTTGCTGTTCCGTTAAAATAAACCAAACTTGATTCATTTTCCATCCCGGTTTTCTCGAGGCGTTTCATGGTCAGGATGACTATCGCATATAATGTTTTCAATAACCATGAGAATGGTGAGATTCGCCACGTTCATGGCATTCTTGACTATGATCACTTGTTACCATGATTGGTAACAAGGAATATTCCGACATTATGGCAAATGAAGGATCAACTATTTTTAATGGTCGTTTTAATGGTTTAAAATCCCTATACTGTAATAGTTATCATAACCCCCAATAATGGTAAAATTGACTATCAAATTTGTCTCTGTGCACGTTTGAATGCCGCTGCGGAAATTTTGCTCTACCGCTACGCTCGATAACAGACGGTATTATTTGTTTTCTTTTGCAGAACCAAATTTAACACAACTAACTGCTAGGCAAGATGCTTAGTGCGCCGTTGACCAGGGCACTATTACTTGGAGCGCGCTGCCCAACAATGTAAGTCGTCGACGACTCCGGCCAATGCCCCCGAAAAGATTGAGGTATTTATAGATGATGTGTTGGTAATGGTCGATCCGGGAACAACGGTGCTGCAGGTGAAGATATTTTGGATGGGGGTTTTGGATTTCACTTATATGTAATAATTGTTTTTATTTTTAATTTGTAGGCTGCTGCATTGGTAAGCGTTGAGATTCCTCGCTTCTCCTATCACGGGCGATTGGCCGTAGCCGGTAACAGTCGTATGTGCTTGGTGGAAGTGAAAAAGTCTCCCAAACCGGTAGCCACTTGCGCCATGCCGGTTATGAAGGGATGGTGAATAAAGACCAATTCGGACATGACTCGTAAGGCTCGCAAAGGAGTGAAGGAGTTCTTGCTCATGAATCATCCGTTGGATTGTCCGTTTTGCGACCAGGCTGGTGAATGCGATCTGCAGGATCAGGCTATGGCTTTCGGGTCGGATCATTCACGGTTCAACGATATCGATCACAGCGGAAAGCGTGCGTAGAAGATAAGGACAATGGCCCTGTTTCGTCTAAGCCGCAAGAAAGAGCTAGAACAAAATATGTCCCGCCTTATTAACAACAAACATCACTGACAACAGCCGACCGATGAGTGAAGAAGACCGCTATGAAGAAGGAAGAACGGCTGTAAAACAACAGCGCATCGAAGTAATCAGTTTAGTTTTTTACGAGCATCCGATTAGGATAGAAATCATTTCGACCCAACCCGACCCGAAAGCAACAGCAGCAGCAAAGGGAAATAACCACCCCGACCCGACAGCAGCAGAACGAGTGCAGCTGTAACAACCAACGACGAGCAGCAGAGCTACCTACCGTGTATGACCAATCAATCGAATAGTGGTAGAAAGAGGAAAATAAAAGAGTTGAGCATTTCCGATTTCCTTCTTTTTACTATTAATCCCAATCAAGAGGAGTCTTACACCCGTTCAGCCGATCAAATTCCGCAATCAGAAGTCCCCTTTATACAGTCCACACCCAAGGAATTCACACCGAACATTGGTCCAGACGAACCGTATTGGACTTCTGATTGCTTTCCGAGGACGTGTAAAGGAAAAAGTCGACGGTAAGCAACACACCGAAGAAAAGTGCAGCGATGTCAGTGCAACGAACCCCTGTCAAGGGTGACAAATCGGAAACATTCGAGGGATTTTCCGATGAGTCCATCCTGTAATCCGAGAAGACCGAGCAGCCAGTCGCTGCAGCCAACGATGAAGCAAGTGAGCAGCTGAAATCACTTTCTCGCCAGCGAGCGCAGGTGATGACGAAGATGATTCGCATTTACAATTGTGTGAAGGACACCGAACTTGGCTTACCACAGTTGAAGGTAGAAGTCAAGAAACTGGAAGCAGCGTACACCGAGTTTTCTGGCTTTCCCAGTCGGATTATTGCCATCGTTCCGGAGAATCAAATCGACGAGCAAAAAAGAAACTATGTTCGATTCGAAAAGCTGTACGATTGGACTTCCGCCAAAGTCGAATCGCTGATCATCAAGCGCGATCAACCCAAACCACCGCAAGTCATCATACAACAGCAGCCCCTCAAAGCGCCTATTCCGACGTTTGATGGGGAATATACCAACTGGCCGAAGTTCAAGCCCACGTTTACAGGCGTGATGGCTCAATCCCGGGACTCCGACGCAGTGAAGCTCTACCACCTCGATAAAGCCTTGGTAGGAGCTGCCCCTGGAATACTCGACGCAAAAACGATCAACGAAGGGAACTACAAACAAGCATGGAAGATTCTCTCGGAAAGATACGGAAACACCCGAGTGATAGTGGAGACGTACATCCGTGGTCTCTTATCGGTGAAAAGGATGGCATCCGAAGCCAGCAAGGAGTTACGAAGCCTTCTCGATGCGTGTACCAAGAATGTCGAGAGCTTAGAGTACATGCAACAAGAGATGTCTGGTGTGTCGGAGCTGATTGTAGTTTACCTACTCACAGCAGCACTGGACAATTCAACACGCAAGCACTGGGAACAAACTCTTGCATCTGGTGAGCTGCCAACGTACAAAAAGACGGTTGTTTTTCTGAAGTCACTGTCAAGTTCTGGAACGTTGTGAAACCGCAAACAAAATACCGAATACTAAGACGACGCCTACACCGAAGCAGCTCATACCGACCCCGAAGTTCGTTAGTCGAGCTCATGCTGCTTCATCGACCAAGCTCATGCTGCTTCATCGACCAAACGCAGGCGTTTGCTTTAATTGCTTGCGAAAGGGACATCGATTAAGTAACTGTACATCAACGAAGACCTGCCGAAAGTGTCAGAAGAGACACCATACACAGCTCCATAACGACGAATTCGATCCGAAACAAGAATTCCGCTCCAACGTGTCAACTATTCCGAAGGACGAAACACATCGTCAACCAGCGACGCCCGTTCCGACGTCGATCCAATCGAACGAGTCGGTGTCGACAACTTGTGCGTGCAACCATGGCCAATCATCTCAGACCGTCTTGCTTCAAACTGCAGTTGTCTTGGTTATGGATCAACTTAACCAACTGCAGCCATGCCGCGTTCTCCTGGACTCTGGGTCCCAAGTGCACTTCGTCACCGAAAAGATGGCCAACATCATTGGTATCAAGCGACAGCCCGCTAACGTAGCTATTGCAGGAATCAACAACCTACGAACGACCGCCCGTGAGAAGGTAAATCTCGAAATTAGATCTCGTTGCAGTGATTTTCGTGCCAAGTTGGAGTGCTTGATAACGATGAAGGTGACAGGTATCATCCCATCTTGAAGTATCGACGTCACAAGCTGGAACATTCCAAGTAACGTTCAACTTGCAGATCCATCATTCTTCCGCGCCGGTAGCATAGACATGCTGATCGGAGCAGGAATCTTTTTCCAACTCATGAAGCCAAACTACATCACAATCGACGACAGATTGCCTGAGCTACGAGAGTCACAGCTGGGTTGGCTAGTTGCAGGCGCAATACCCACAAGTGGCATCGATCCAAACCGTGGAGGATTGGATGCACAAATTTTGAGAAATTGAAGAGGTTCCGAATGCATCATCGAACTCAACCGACGAACAGCGATGTGAAGATCATTTCGCGGCAACGCACTTCCGTGGCGATGACGGAAGGTTCGTTGTCAGACTTCCTTTAAAGGACAATGTACACCAACTGAATAGCTGTAGGTCGCTAGCCTTGAAGCGATTTTACATGCTTGAGAACCGACTTCAACGCAATCCTGAACTGAAGGTCCAATACGTGGATTGAATTCGGGAATACCAGGCGCTTGGCCATTGCCGAGAAATCAACGAGACGAGCGACGATCCGAAGTTGCAAAACTACTATTTGCCTCATCATGCAGTACTCCGACCAAACAGTTCTACAACCAAGTGTAGAGTTGTTTTCGAAGCCAGCGCTAAATCATCCGACGGCAATATTTCCCTCAACGACGTACTACTGGTGGGACCGGTGCTACAGAGCGAGTTGTATATGATTCTTTTACGATTCCGGATCCACAAGTACGTCTTCACGGCGGACTTAACGAAAATGTACCGTCAAATACGACTGCATCCGGACGACACACACTTGTTTCGTGAACAACATGACAACCAACAACATTGTTGGTGATTGTTCGGGTGGTGCAACACGTCGAGCTAAGTGACGAGATCCAGCGTCTTCAGTCAAATTTGAAATGCAAGCGAATCGGACCGCTCAACCCAATCTATGTCGACAACGTTCTGCGTGGTGGTGGTCGCCTTAGCCATTCGCATCTACCTGACGAATCAAAGCATCAGCTCATCTTGCCGCACACTAGCCCAGTGATAGAGATGCTGATACGGACGATGCACATAGAGCAGCTTCACGTTGGACCTAGCGGATTGCTAGCGACAATGCGACAACGGTTCTGGCTGACGAATGCCAGATCAACAATACGAAAGGTCACCAGGTCATGCTTGACATGCTTCCGAACGAATCCAGCCGATAGTAAGCAACTAATGGGTGAATTGCCAATCCAACGTGTAACTCCTTCGCCGCCATTATGTGTCACTGGTGTCGATTATGCCGGACCCATTGTTGTGAAGCAGGGATCCTACCGACCGAAACAGATCAAGGCATACATTGCAGTTTTTGTGTGTCTTTCAACAAAGGCCATCCATCTGGAATTGGTGTCTGACCTGACGACCAACGCTTTTATCGCAGCTACTCGACAATTCATTGGCCAATATGGAGTGCCATCAGAAATCAATTCGGACAATGGTACAAATTTTCATGGTGCCAAGAACGAATTGCACGAACTCTATGAACTATTCCGCCAAGAAACCGAAGTCGACCGCATCATCAAGTATTGCCAGATCAAGGAGAATGATTGGCACTTCATTCCGCCCGGTGCTCCTGAGTTTGGTGGTGAAACGAATAGTAGCAAATTCAGTACTTAGTTTTGAGGAAATGACTACCGTGTTACGGGAGATACAAGCAGTGTTGAATTCTCGTCCACTGTTTGTCGTTTCCAACGATTCAACCGATCCTGAGGTAATAACACCAGCCCATTTCTTGATCGGCCGACCAATGAACGCGTTACCAGAGCCATCAAAGAACGAAACAAAAATCAGTCGACTGTCCCGCTGGCAGCATTGTCAATTCATGCGCGAGCACTTCTGGCGAGCCTGATCCAGAGAATATTTGATGAGTCTACAACCTCGGAAAAAGAATTGGACGACGATGGACAACGTTAAGCCAGGTATGGTCGTGCTTCTACACGACAACAATCGACCGCCGCTATGCTGGTTCGGTACACCCCGGTGCCGACAACTTGGTTCGAGCTGTGGACGTTTTGAGTGAAGGAACGGTCTACCGACGTCCAACACAAAACTGTCTCTACTACCAACAGAGGATAACCAACGCCTGCTTGACGACAATACGACGAAGTATTAGTAACGAAACGTTCCAACGAGGCCGGTGTATGTTGCGTCTAAGCCACAAGAAAGAGCTAGAACAAAATATGTCCCGCCTTATTAACAACAAACATCACTGACAACAGCCGACCGATGAGTGAAGAAGACCGCTATGAAGAAGGAAGAACGGCTATAAAACAACAGCGAATCGAAGTAATCAGTTAAGTTTTTTACGAGTATCCGATTAGGATAGAAATCATTTCGACCCAACCCGACCCGAAAGCAACAGCAGCAGCAAAGGGAAATAACCACCCGGACCCGACAGCAGCAGAACGAGTGCAACTGTAACAACCGACGACGAGCAGCAGAGCAGTGGCGCTGCTTGCTACCTACCGTGTGTGACCAATCAATCGAATAGTGGTAGAAAGAGGAAAATAAAAGAGTTGAGAAATTCCGATTTCCTTTTTTACCCTTCTTACATCAATAGAAGGGTATTAAGATCGCTTGAAAACTCGACTTTTTATCCGAGGCCCACTGGGCCGACTTTCATATACCATTCGACTCAGCTCGACGAACTGAGCACATGTCTGTGTGTATGTATGTGTGTGTGTGCGTTACAAATAATGTCACATCGGTTTCTCATCCATCTGTGAACCGATTTCAGTTCTGTTGACGGCAAATGGAAGCTACAACATTCCCATAGAACGCTATTGATTTTTTCTTCATTCGGACATTTCGTTACGAAGATATGAACGAAACAGTACTTGAAGGTCTATTATAATAGTAATCAAACAGTTTAGTCTCCGATTACATACTGAGCTATTTGTATACCGATTTTAGTTTTGTTGGTGCCATCAAAGCTATGAAATCTCCAAATCAAAATTTCATTATGATTGGATAATCCTTCATGGAGATATGACCAAAACAATACCTGAGAGCACATAATTGTGAGATGAAAATATACTCGTTGCAGTGCAAAACCGAACAAGACCAATCACACCAATCGATGCCGCTTGCATTCTATTGTGTCGCATCTGTTGCGTTGTATAGCACATACAGCGAACTAGCCACACTATGCGACTGTATAGAATTAGAGCAGCATCGATTGGCTCGAGTGGTCTGGTTTTGAACTGCAACGAGTATATTCGAAAATTAGTCTGCATTTACTATAACCAATTTTCAACGAAAATGTACTTATTAAGCTTATTGAATCATTTTATGGACTGATTTTATGAAATTTCTAATTTTTATGTAATTTCCCCTTTTATATAACTAACATAAACAGGTCATTAAAGACTATTAATGGTAATATTTTAATCACATCGCTGAACAATACGCTCAGGATTGACAAATAGTTTATTTTATAAACTGAATGTATGGCATATTGAATATCTCTGAATCTTCTTGGAATTTCTGATGAAAATATGTATCCAGTACAATATTGCCCACATTTGAATTCTGGTGAAATGTAAGAAGGGTTCAGTCTCACCATCGGTGGATTAATGCGGGTTTTTACTATTAATCCCAATCAAGAGGAGTCTTACACCCGTTCAGCCGATCAAATTCCGCAATCAGAAGTCCCCT
Organism: Aedes japonicus; assembly: GCA_034211315.2. Taxonomy (NCBI): domain Eukaryota; kingdom Metazoa; phylum Arthropoda; class Insecta; order Diptera; family Culicidae; genus Aedes; species Aedes japonicus. Next base: position 4,082 of record JASCZW010005290.1, on the reverse strand, counting down.
TTATACAGTCCACACCCAAGGAATTCACACCGAACAGGCCCGTTGGTTAAGACCATCATGACCCGATACATTCACTGCACGAGATGCATCCGATTAACGTCGGAAGTTGCCGGAGTCGATGATTTGGGTACTACTGTATGAGGAAATGATATGCAGATTGCCACATATGTGGAGATGTTCTTCCTGTCGGTGTTGTCCGGAAATGTGATGAATCTTTGTTCGGTTGGTGCTATGACTAACAAGCCGTACAGTTTCGTAGCTCATCCGTTGGAGATTCGCAAAATGGAGTCGATTGATGTGTTAAATGCTGTGAGTAGCAACATCATTATGAACACCCTTACTGGAGAATTTCTCCGTATTCAGCCTCGTGAAAATTTCAAGGATTGTCAAAAGTGCCATTTATTTACAAATAAAGATGTCTCATTAATTTTATTATTTTAAAAAATAAACCTATTTTTCTAGGGGGAGGTAGCTTATCAAATCTTCCGGTCCGCCGGTCTCCACCGATTGCCTGTCGATCTGCCAATTTTGGAAGACGTCTGCATTGATTTATCTCAAATTATAATAATCCGTCCACTATATCACAAAACAATGCGATTGGTTGAGCGGATTGGGGATAATGAAATCATTGGGTATAGGACCAAGTCTCCCCCGGGTGGTGCGAAAATGATAAGCTTAGTAATAGAAGCGTAAAGTTGTCAGAAGGCACGAGACGCTTCCAGGGACGCTAAATCCACAAAATCCTTCAACCGTAATTTACGGTTTAGATTGCTCTCTGGGACGCTCAACGTGCTTATTGCAGATGTGAGGTCCAGTAGTAGGGTTGTTTGTAAAATGTGCACACTCGGATTTTTTTGCAGAGGTCTGTGGATGTTTTGCCGGGTTCTCGGCAGCTGAGCTTTCGGTAGTCCGGTTTGGCGGATTTCGGTGGAATTTGACCGAAAACCGGTACATTTTTACAGATAACTGTAAAGTTTCGCCGGGGCCCTTAAGGTGGGGATGCCGGGCGTTCGGCTGTTGAAAATTCGGTGGGGTTTCGCAGGTTTCTGTGGGAAAGTCTGGGTGTATAGTTGTACATATTCAAAGTTTACGGAAGAAGAGTGCTTCGAGCATCTAATGTGAACAGTTGCGTTGATTTTCTCTTATTTACAATTTTCTTATAGGGTTTGGCGCGTTATCTATAGTTTTCGGTGTTTTGTTTTTTTTTCGGCGCGGCGAGTGTTCGAGTCAGTACAGAAAAAGATCAAAAAACTGCTGCTAGGGGAGATATGACGGTAAATAATTAAAACATCCATACTATTAGTTAACCATATTTGCCGTATCACCATGGTGTCGATGCCTTGTTGCCAACTGCTTTGATATCGGTTATAGGGCATTATTTTTATTTAGGTTATCTGTTGTTCGGTGGGGCGAGTGATCATGTGAGCAAGGAAAAAAACAATAAAACTGAATCCTAAAATGTGTGAGCTGTTTAGTGGTTTACCTGTTAATGGAAATAAGAGGAGGGATTGGTGTTTTCTGTTTGATTCCGACTACCTTTATTGCTTGTCTTGGCGGATGCGCGTGTTTCGTCTGCAGTGTGCGGGCTTCTTCGGTGTCGTGTACTAACAACTCGACCAGTCGAGTTGTTAGTGCACGGCGCTGGGGAGGTCTGCGCATTGTGGACGGGATACGCGTGTCTGTCGGGATGGGCGGTGGGGGTGGTTGGATTTTGGATAGAGAATACTAGTTTTTCTTCTCATTTCCAATAAAGCTGTGAGATCTGGTGCTTCGCCGGGCGTGGTGGGCCGGTGGTGGGTATTATGATTAGTTGTGATCTACAGTATTCCTTTGCCATAATCGCCGGGCCGCCATATCTTGGAACACTATCCCATTGTGTGATTGGCTGCAATATCTTCCTTACTGTTGATATAGATCGATCCAAATTGGCTATCAAGCGTTACTATAAATTTCCTTGTTTTCCTAGTGAGGAACCACCAACACACTTTGTTAGAGGTTTATATTTAACTAGACAGGTAAGACAATAACCCTTAGTATCTTTTCAGATACATTACTGAGCTTTTGAAACATCCGGGGGGCTACAAGGATTTTGCTTGTATCTTTGTTCTTAGTTCTGTTTCTTTTCAGGCATCAAATAGTTTATTTCTACCATGTTTTGAAGACAATATCTAGTGTCCTAATTTTGTTTTGTTTTGTTTTTCGTTATGTTTGTCTCTTTTCAGTTACAACTCCTCTCTAAATTTTCCCTATCAATCTTCTCCTATCCCTAACCAATGCACGGAAGCTAATGGGACAACGGGGCCTGTTAGTGAAAGTGGCGGCATGCTATACGGATTAGTATGCACAAACGCTTAGGCTAAGTAGGTCCTCACACAGCTTAAGTGCAGATCGGCGGGTAGTTGCCTGCCAGGGCGGGGATTGATCAATAACAATAACAATAACAAAAAATAAACCTATTTTTCTAAAAATAATATAGGGTATGTGTCCCTTGACTCAGCCTATTATGCAACCAGCGATCACATTTTTCATTAAAACTCATTAAGTTTTTATGCTGTAAGCGAGGTTCAACTAGTTAGACACTTGCAAAGATAAGTTTGATAAGACATTTGCTAGCATGTATCACTAAAAGTTACACAACTATTTCTATAATGCCATAAACTTTCGAGGGAAGTGGATTTAATGTCGGTCTATAGGCATCAAATTGGGTCTATTCATAGATGTAACTTCGTCCCATTCGATAGATTTATTACAAGGTGCAGTCTTTGCACGGTTTTTTTTTCTAATTTTTTGAATTAAAGCATTGTAAGCTGTACTTGATTAACTTAATACAACCTTTCACAAAACAAACTAAAGTAAAACTGCCTCGAAACACTTAAGTGATGTTCATATATGATTTATCAGCCATTCAATAATGAAAACATTATAATTCACTATGCAATGATTTTGTCTCTTCGATTTGTGTTTAGATGAGCCACTTGAATATAAACCACCGTAAATTCATGCATTTCCACTTGAAATTTTACCAATAATAACCTTTTTACTACGTTTTTGATACAATAGGCCATAGTTGGGAACATACAAAAAAAATGCGTACCCAACATTGGGTCTACGATTTTCTTGTAAAATCATTGTTATTTTAGCTATGTGAATAGTTTATTTGTAACGTGTAACTATGTTCTGCACATCCAAATTGCATTACTTGCTTTTTCGATTCAATTAAGCCAAATTTAGATCACTTGAAATTGTATAGATCATCTGTTCAGCATAACCAGTGAAACCAAGATGCCCCAAAAGTTCAGGAAACCGAAAATTACGCGGAAGTGAACAACTATAAGATGATTAATATTGTCTCAATTGCTTTGGATTACATCTATCATGCTAATAGCAACATGATTTTGTTGATTATTGCTAAATTAATGACACATTTGGTACATAGGCCGAATGAAGGAGCTAGGCTAACATTACATCCCCTTACCCTACATGAAAGTGAAAATTGTATTTGAAAATCAATTTTAAATGCATAACGGACACGTTCAGTTATCATAATCAACAATAATGCGTTTCATAAGGCTGTGTTATGAAACTCATGTAGTTATCATATCTAAAACATAATGGTAATGAAGACAAAAAAAATCGCATTCATATTCATAAGGTAAGAGTATGAAATTCAAACCGATTCCTTGTGGCTAAATTTCATAAGCTTTTTGAATGAACTTCTCAAGATTTTTTTCGTCAGTGTAGGTCAATGATGTTTTGTCGTTGAGTTTGCGGTCAGGTATAAGGAAAAACATGGAAATGACATTGGATGCGGCGATGCATCCGCGTCGGTTGCTTTTAACGAGATAAACAATGGTTGTTATTTAGTGCTATGCTGATTTGGAAAGTTCTTGAAGGGTTTACGACTTGTGCTGATTGGGAAGGTTTGTGAAAGCAAATATAAAACATGTAAATGAAGGTAAAAAAAAGGTTTCTGGGAACTTTGGATCTGTTTTATGGAATTGGGCGTACTTGGGATTTTCCGGGAAAGTTTTTACAGTTTTAGGTTTGGGTGTTCCGGAGATCTATACTACAACTGTTCCGTA